>JAQQSZ010000218.1:0-24617 GCA_028646595.1 Phalanger gymnotis | reverse complement strand
TCACCTACCCAGCAAAACTGAGTATCATGCTCCAAGGCAAAATATGGATTTTCAATAAAATAGAGGACTTTCAAGCTTTCTCAGTGAAAAGACCAGAGCTGAATAGAAAATTTGACTTTTAAATTGATTTATATTGTGACCTTTTTATTTATGGCCTGAACCTAATTTCTCCTGGATTTTCCCACCACTTTTTCTAGAATAGGTAGTCTTTATCTTAATAATTGTATTCTTTGGATTTACTGAACAATGGCCTATTTTTGGTTATTTCTGATTCTTGGGTACCTAATTTAGTCTACTGACCAGCTTTTGTATCTTTTTTAAAAACCAGTGTCAAATGGTTTTGATGACTATTGTTTGTAGTATAGTTTGAAATCTGGAATTGTTAGGCTTCCATGCTTCACATTTTTTTTCATTGTTTCCCTTGAGATTCTTAACTTTTCAATTTTCTAGATGAATTGTTACTATTTTGTCTAGTTCTATAAAGTAAAACTTGATAGTTTGGTACAGGCAAACTAAATTAACTTACTGTATTTGGAATCTATTGTCATTTTTATTACATTGGCATGGCTAAACCATGAGCAATTAGTATGTTTTCAATGATTTAAGTCTGTGTTTATTTCCATAAAGAATGTTTTATAGTTGTTTTCATGCAATTCTTGAGTATTTACCATTAGCTGGACTCTCAGGAAGATTTTTTTCCGTCTTTTTCCATTTGAGATTTTTGGTAATATATAGAATAGGTAATGATTTATATCAATTTATTTTATGTACTGTTTCTCTATTGAAGGTATTATTTCAATTAATTTTTAGTTAAATCTCTACATTTCTCTTAAGTAAAACATCATATCATTTGCAAAAATAAGATAATTTTTTTATCCTTTACCTATTCGTATCCCTTAACTTTTGTTCTTGTCTTATTGCTATAGTTCATATAACTATACCAAATGAGAGTGCTTTACCTTACTTTAAATCTCATCTTAACAGGAAGACCTCCAGTATTTCTTCATTATGGATTAACATCTATTACCTTTTGCTTTCAGATAGATGTTGTTTATCATATTAAATGAAAAGTTCACTTGTTTCTGTGCTTTCGTAATATATTTTTTAAACATAAAACAATATGTCATTGTATCAAGCTTTTAAATGAATTTACCAATATAGTCATGTAATGTTATTGTTTTATGGTCTGTTATAGCTATAGTTTCTCTCATATTAAACCAACCTTGCATTCCTGATATTACTTCAACCTGATTGTAGTGTATGATATTTGAAATGTCCTGCTGCAGCCACAATACTTATTATTAAGTCATTTGTTATTATGTTTATATCCACATTCATTTATATTGGATATATGGGTTCACCTCCCCCATATCGGATATAGAGTTTTCTTTCTCTGCTTTGCCTCTCCTTCTTTTAGGCATCAGGACCACATATGTCTCATAGATAAAATTTGGTAGGATCATCACTTCTTTTCCTGGTTTTGCAAAAGTTTCCATAATAATTGATCTCTAAATGATTGGTAGAATTCACTTGTAAATCTGAGAACTTTTTCTTTGGGAGTTACTGTATGGCTTATTTAATTTATTTTTTCCAATATTAGGTTATTTAAATGCTGAATTTCTTGTTCTACTTACTTGGGTATTTTATACTTATATAAATATTTACCAATTTCTTTTAACTTTTTAATTTTGTTGGCAAATACTTGGGCAAATAATTTATATTAATTTCCTTTATTTCCTCTTCATTTCCTTTACTTCCTTAGAGTAAGAAAGCTCTGGTACAAATTGAGTCTCAGTACATAGCTGTGTGACCCCAGGGAAGTTACTTGACTTCTGCCTCAGTTTCCTTTGAATGGAGATAATAATGGCTTTTACTTCCCAGGGTTATTGTGAAGCGCAAATGAGATAATATTTGTGAAGCACTTAGCTTGAAACTGCTTATTCTCCATCCCACCCTGCATCTAATGTGAATTCTCCTTTTTCATTTTTCAGTATAATAATTTGTTTTCTCTCTCTTTTTAATCAAATAAACTATCATTTTATTTACATTAGCATTTTTTAAAAGCTCTTGTTTTTGAATTTAATTTCTTTTCCTGTTTTCTGTTTTGTCTCTGATTTTCAGAATTTTATTTTGGGGTTTAGTTGAGCTTTTTGATTTGTTTATTTTGTAAACTTTTTTGTTACATGCCCAGTTCATTGGTTGATCTGGCCTTCTTCTCTTTTGCAGATAAATGTTCAGAGATTTCTATTTTCCCATAATGGCTATTTTGACTACATCTTGTATTTGACTACAATACAAGGACTTATATTGTAGCCCATATAATTTCTGGAATCTTTATCCTACTTCTCACTTGCATTAACAGGTCAGTTCCTTAGAAGGCTTCCTGTATTTTCCCTACAAAGTTTTAGGGGTTCCCCTGAGTGGCCCTGGGTAGTTAGGTGGCACAGTGCCTAGAGTGTGGGCCTGGAGTCAGTCATCTTCCTGAATTCAAATCCGACCTCAGACACTTACTAACTGTATGACACTGGGCAAGTCACTCAACCCAGTTTGCTTCAGTTTTCTTATCTGTAAAATGACTTGGATTGAATATGGCAAGTCACTCCTATATCTCTGCCAAGAAAACCCAAATGAGGTCATGAAGAGTTGGACATGACTGGAAAATAACTGAACAATGATAAAACTGAGTAGCAGTCAGGCTCTTCTATGATACTGTCAGTTCAAATACCATTTTGATGTATTCTCCCAGTTATCTATTGCCAGTTATAGTTAGTATTTTTCTTATTTCATTTATTGACCCACTGATTAAAACTCCAGTCTTATTTAACCAATTAACATCTATTAGCTTTTGCAAAAGGCTTACTTACAGAAAAGATATAGGGAGAATAGAAGTACAAAACACCTTCCCAAATTGGGTGTCAGTTCTCCCCTTTACTACCTTATTCCCTTGGGAAAATGAGCTCATACTTAAAGTGGTTGCTACAATCTCATCACATTTACTTGGGAATATGAGCTAGAGGAGTCACTCCCTGCAGGCCGTAGTAGTGAATTCGCTGAAGAGGCTCCCAACGAGCATTCTGGTGCCTCTCTCAGCTCAGCTTGTAGCAAATTCTTCATGGACTCCCATCCCTGGACCTTTGCTCCATAGACCTTTCACAAAGGCACTGCTGTATCAAACATTCCTTCACTTGAAAGCAGGAAAGAACAAGAACAGAGACCATATGTTGTCCTGGGTGAAGTCGGCTTGAGGCCTCACCTCACCTAGAGGACTACAGTATGTCTTCCCTTGATTGTTGCCAGGAAAGAATAATTTGAATTATTTCCCTACTCTCTGAGGAGTCTTTTATATGTTTTGGCTCAGCAGCCAATCCAAGATGACCTTTCTTCACTACGTGGAAAATAGAGGAAATTGGCATAGTAAATTTGTTTCCAACCTTTATTTGAAATCTTTATGAAGCTTTGATTCAAATATGTTTCATGTTGGTTTTTGCTTTCTAATGCATTATTCTCCTCTCCTCCATTTTATAGATTAAAACATCCCATTTACAATCATAGTTAGGACTGTTAATTTAATTTTCTTTAAATTGTCTTATGATCTCTTTCTCTCATCTCTTCCCCTTTACAAAGAAGATGATAGGGAAAGAAGATGATTGGGATTAGGTCTAGTAATCTATAATCGATATAGTCCGATCCCACTTTTTTATCCTTTCTCTTTTCAGCTTGAGTGTAAAGAAATTTTTTTTGTATTTGTATCCTCAGTGAGGAATATATCCCTTATACCCCAAATCTGTGTATGTACATGTATGTGCACGTGTATATGTGTAATTATGTTCAATCTTCCTTTATGTGATACAAGTGGGGTTCATTGAGTTTCCATTCTTCCAACTCCTTCCCCATACTATATACTTTAGATCAGGGGTGGGAACCTGCAGCATTGAGGCCACATGTAGCTCTCTGGGTCCTCAGGTGTGGGCCCCCTGACTGAATCCAAACCTCACAGAACAAATTCTGTGAGGTTTGGATTCAGTCAAAGGGCTGTACTTGAGGACCTAGATCAGTGCTGTCCAACCTTAGGTTATCTTAGGGCTGCATTAAAATAAAATGATTATTCGAGGGCCGTACCCAGAATAAAAAATATAGTATACTAATAGAAATTGGGGGAACACGCATCATCAGTACAACTGGCAAAGGCATGAAGTTTGAAAGCAAACATGAAACAACAAAGCAACAACACAAAGGTAGGTGCATACTGACTAGTCTGCATCGTACAGACGGAACTACATCCCACAGATTGATTGAAAATTCCATGCTATATGTTCCATCCGTAATACTGCTTAAAAACACCAACGAAAATTAACATCAACAAGATTATTAGTGAAGGAATTAAAAAATCTAATATGCATTCCATGCAAATTATTATTTTATTTTTTCCATTGTGAAAATTAAAACCCACAGGTGGGCCACATAAAATCCGCACTGCAGGCCACATGCAGCCCGTGTAGTATTTTGACTTAGATGGTCACATATGGCCTTGAAGCACAGGTTCCCCACCCCTCTTTTACATCTTTGTTATGTCAGTTATTTCCCTCTCATTCTTCCTTCCTTCTTCCCCAGTGTAGTCCTCTGTCCCTCTCACTTTTTGTCTTCTGCTAAGATCATTAAAAATAGAACACTCATCGGTCCTCTATCATTTTAATCTTTCTTTTTGACCATATAGATAGAAGCATTCTGAAAAGATATTTGTTTCTTATCCCCTTATTAACATGTAAATAATTCATCCCTATATATTCCCTTTCAGTTATACAAAGGTGCATATCTTTTTATTTCACTTGCTTTGCCATTTCAAAATGTTTACTCAGTTCTGGGCTTTTCATCAAGAATGCTTAAAAATCCTGTATTCCATTAAAGATCCATTTCCCTCTATTTAAAATTATACTTAGTTTTGCTGGATTAGTTATTGTTGGTTGAGGACATTTATTTCTTGCCTTTTGAAGTCTACCTCTCCTCTCTTTTATTGTTGCAGCTGTTAAGTCTAATGTGATTCTGATTGTGGTCTTCGGTACTTGAACGCCTTCTTGTCTGCTTATAATATTTTTTAATTGCCCTGAAAACTCTGGCGTTTATTTATAATGTTCCTGGCAGTTTTAGTTTTGGGATTTCTTTTATGAATTCTGTTTTTACTTTGCTCCCTGTTTGTAAGAGTTCTGGACAGTTTTCATATTTCTTGAAATAGGGTATCCAGACTTTTTTTTACGATCATGGTTTTCAGATAAACCTATCATTCTTATATTCCTTAGATTTTCTTGTTTTTTTTTAATCTTTTGGTTGGTTTTAAAATATTTCTTGTTGTCATATTGATTCACATTGTCTGACCCATTCTAAGTTTAAAAGGCTTCAATTCTCGGTTGAGGTTTTCTACTGTCTTTTTAAAAAAGTATCAGTTTTCCTTGCCATTCTGTCATGCTTAGATTTTCCATTCTGTATCTCTTATTTAATTTCTTCTAGATACTTCTGTAGCCTTTGTAGCAGGATATTTTTTTTCCTCTGAGGTTTTACATGGACCTGTGTTTACCTCCTTGTCAGTCAATGGTTAATTATCCCTTAACCTAAGGTATTTCCTCATGGTATTCACAAGGAAACTTGGTTTGCTTATCTCATCCACTTCAGTATCTAGGTTGGGGTAAGGAACACTGCATTTATTTGGGTCGGTCAATTGAATGACATGAGAAGAACCTGTTGGGTTTTGAATCGGCCCCTGTTAGGCACCCCTCTTGCCACAGTGCTCCCAGACCTCTCCCTGTTTTAGGCTCTGTCTGGGGTCCTTCCTCTTTGTTTCTTGAACTCCGGGTTATTCATATGCCGGGTTCCCAAAACAGGCTTTAGCAACTGTGTGGGCTGAATTTTGCCAAGGGTCTCTCCTTCAGCTGATCTCAGGCCGCTGGTGCCTCACTGGATCTACTTGGAATGACCCAAGACTACTTTCTTTGATTGGCTGCCTTCTAGGCTCTGCCTTGGACCTACCATGGCTTGCATATTCCAGAGTGTTTGAAGGATTCTAGGAGTCCCTTTATGGATTCCTGTATTGGATGGAAAAGTCTAGAAGTGACTCTTTTTATTTCTTTTCAGAATTGTGCATTGCTAAGCCCTACTGGAGTGTTTATGGGAGATCTGGACTCCTCTGGGTCCATCCTCCCACCTACCACTACTGTTGGTTGCCCTCCTCTGGACACAATTCAATAGTCGGTAGTTAATCATTTATTAAGCACTTTGTATGTACCTGACACATAACAAATATAATGAGACCTCTTTTGGACAACCGAAACAGTTGTGCTTGAAATACCTATGGGACATTCAATTCAAAATGTCCAGAAGGTAGTTTTTGATACATGTAGTTTAGGAAATTGACTAAGGCTTGAAATAGAGATGTGGAAATTGTATGCATAGAGATGATAATTTAATCCATGAGAGTTTATGAGATCACTTAGTGAGATAGTATAAAATAAAAAGAAAAGAAATCCAAAATAAAGCCTTGAGGGTTACCCATAGTTAGTGAGTATGGACTGTCTGAAAATTCAATAAGAGGGACTGAGAGGTAGTGGTTAGACAGCTAGGAGAACCAGGAGAGATTAATGCCATGAAAACTAAAGGAGAAAGTATCTAATGGGAGAAAGTGACCAGGAATGTCAAATGCTGGCAGGTTTAGAAATGTGAGGATTGAGACAAGGACATTAGATTTATCAATGGAGACACCAATTGTCTATAGGATGAAGTAGTCTTCAAAGCTAATCTGTTTTAGATTCCTTCCAAGTGAATTTGTTTATTTAAGCAAGAGAAGGAATTGATTGATGGCAGTATACATTTATTTCATGAATAATAGAGTCTTTGTAAGATAAGATAGGGTCTAGTTTATCTTCCAGCAAAGCAAGCTTACCTGTTTTCAAGGTCCTTTTTTGGTAAGGTAATTTTTAAAAATAATATTCATATTTTAGGTCGGTTGCTTCGGTTGAAAATGTTTCGAGAAGATCATGGTTCTTGGATGACAATGTTCTTCAGCACCATTCTCTTCCTCTTCATATTTTCCCACATATATAATATGATTCTCCTCATGGAAGGAAACATGGGGTAAGTCAATCTTCTCCTTATACTACTATGATCATTGTTCTTTTGGAAATTCTTTTATGTGCATAAGTAATTATACAAAGTTTTTGAGAGTAAAGTTTTCAAGTGAGTCTTTTTAGATAAAGGTGATCTCTTCTTCATAATTAGCATTTCCTCCCCACTCCCACACAGTGGAGCAAATATGCTCTTAGTTTATATGCAGCTCAGTACTCTACCTGATTGTAGGTGTTTAGAACTGGCACTCTTTCTTCCACTTTATATTCATTATAGAATTATCTTTGTTTTAAATGTGTCATTTTTCAGGGGGCCATTTAACACTAGTGGTTGTTTTCCAGAATTATCAGATCACTAATAAAATCACTACAGCATTAGATGCACCACATTTATTGCATTGTACAGTGAAACAAGAAGCTGTTTCCACCATCAATATCCTTTTCTCTTGTATTCTCATTACTTTTTAAGGATGGAATTGAAAGAAATAGACTTTAGTGCCATTAAAATATTAGGTTAGTTAAAAATAAAGAAATTAGACATTTGCAAAATACTGAAAATACTTTTCAAAGAAGTTATTAGAAAATGCTTCCTGGTAGATCTGGGGAATAGGTTGATAGTCTTTGTTCTTAAGGGTAGTTAGGCAAGATAATTTTTCCAGTCTTATGATGCTGATTGTTTTTGTGCTATACATAGCATATTCATGGTTTAATACTAAGTAGGGTAAAACTTAAAAAAATTAGAAAGCATTTAAATATTTGGAGACTGAGTTATGATTTATGAAGTATTGTCAATTTGATAGGAGAAATTTGGGGAGTTGTAGCTTTCAAAAGATGAGTTGCTGAGAGCAAAGAGGCTCTTAGTCCATTGAACGTGACAATGACAGAATGGTAAGAGGCATCACATAAGGAAGAATCAACAGAGAAAAAAGAACCTGAGATGAGTTGACAATATTACAAAGGGGCTGAAAAACTGCTTAGAGTTGTGGCAGTTAAAAGCAGTCAACTGAGAGAAGACTTCAGCTGATTTAGTCCTTATTGATTGGAAAAAACTGATTCCATTGGCCAAAAGTTCCAGCAATGGCTATTCACCTTCTGTGACCTTTAGAGTTGGACAAAGGTGAAAGTTTTCATGTGCTTGCTGCTCTCAGTTGCCATCCCTGGCTTGAGAAGAAAAAGTAAAGAGGATTTTGCAACTGTATTCTGTTGAGCTGGCTATAGGAATGAAACTGAATGTATTACTTTGAACTCCATTCTGATTGGAAAGCTCAGCATCCAAGGTAAATGAATAATTGGGTTTTTTGGTCTGTAGTCAGACTTATGTGCTTTGCATTTCTCTAGATTAAAAAGAATAGCTAACATGTTAAGACTAATGCTTTCTCTTTAAAAATATTAATTTATTTTTAGTTTACAACATTCAGTTCCACAAGCTTTTGAGTTCCAAATTTTTTCCCTCTCCCTCCCCTCCCTTCTCCCCAAGACAGCATGCAATTTAATATAGGCTCTACATATACATTCACATTAAACATATTTTCACATTAGTCATGTTGCAAAAAAGAATTATAACCAATGGAATGAACCATGAGAAAGAAGAAACAAAACAAAACAAAACAAATAAGAAAGAGAGCAAATAATATGTTTCGATCTGCATTCAGACTGCATAATTCTTTCTCTGGATGTGAATACCATTTTCCATAGTGAATCTTTTGAAGCTGTCTTAGAACCTTGCATTGCTGAGAAAGGCCAAGTCTATCAAAGTTAGTCATTGTACAGTGTGGCTGTAACTGTGTGCAATGTTCTCCTGGTTTTGCTCTCCTCGCTCAACATCAATCGTATACATCTTTCCAGGTTTTTCTGAAGTCTTCCTGCTCATCATTTCTTATAGCACAATAGTATTCCATTACATTCATATACCACATCTTGTTCAGCCATTCCCCAATTGATGGGCATCCCCTCAACAAGACTAATGCTTTCTAAACACCCTTTTAAGGGTAATAGTTAATTGAAATATCTTATAAAGGTTATGTTTGAATAGAGAAGAGAAAATTTCCCTAGATGAAGAATATTGAGGTTCAAAGTCAAGCAGTAAGTGGAGAATTAAAGATGTGTGGCAAAGGTATTCCCAAATGGACCAATAACATTGAAGCCTGCAGTCTAGAGTTGTGAATTTCTTTAAGCGCGTGTTTTTCTCTGTCATGAATTTCTTTTTCTTTCTTTTTTTAGTAATGAAGTTATGGTAGATTCACTTTATCTTAATTTTTTTTTCCTTTTTGTGACTTTAAGAAATAGTATTTTATTTTTTCCCAATTACATGTCAAGACAATTTTTCGCATTTATTTTTGTAAGATTTTGAGTTCCAAATTTTTCTACCTCTCTCCCCTCCCCACTTCCTAAGATGGTAGGGATTTTAATATACGTTCTACATGTGCTATCATATACAACATATTTTCATATTAGTCATAGTTGTGAAAGAAGAAACAAGTTAAAAGAAAAAAAACACAAAAAAGAATGAAGTAAGTGAAAAAAGTATGGTTTGATCTGCATTCAGAGCCCATCAATTCTTTATCTGGATGTCCATGGATAGCATTTTCCTTCTTGAGTCCTTGGTATTTGTCTTAGATCATTGTGTGGCTGAGAAGAGCTGAGTCATTCATAGCTGATCATCCCACAGTGTTGCTGCTACTGTGTACAACATTTTCCTGGTTCTGCTCATTTCACTTTGCATCAGTTCATACAAGTCTTTGCAGGTTTTTCTGAAATCTACCCGTTCATCATTTCTTATTACACAGTAGTATTCCATTACACTCCTATAATAAGCTTATTCAGCCATTCTTCAATTGATGGGTATTCCCTCAATTTCCAATATTTTACCACCATGAACAGGACTGCTATGAATATTTTTGCACGTGTAGATCCTTTTCTCTTTTTTATGATCTCTTTGGGATACCTAAGATTGCTGGATCAAAGGGCATGCAATTTGATTGTCCTTTGGACATAGCTCCAAATTGCTCTCCAGAATGTTTGGATCAGTTCACAACTCCACCAGCAAAGCATTAGTGTCCCAATTCTCCCACATCCTCTCCAACGTTTGTCATTTTCCTTTTTTTGTCGTATTAGCCAACATAATAGGCATGAGGTGGCCCCTCAGAGTTGTTTTAATTTGCATTTTGCTAATCAGTACTGATTTAGAGCACTTCTTCATATGCCTATAGATAGCTTTGATTTCTTCACCTGAAACTGCCTGTTCATATCCTTTGACCTTTTATCAATTGGAGAATGGCTTGTATTCTTATAAATTTGATTCAGTTCTCTTTATATTTGAGAAATGAGAGCTTTATTGGAGACACTTGCTATAAATATTGTTTGCCAGGTTTTTGTTTTCCTTCTAATCTTGGTTGCATTAGTTTTGTTTGTGCAAAAGCTTTTAAAAGATTTAAATATCATCAAAATGGTCTGTTTTACATTTTTTAATACTCTTTATCTCTTCTTATTTGTTCATGAACCTGTAACTCACTTAACTTCTCCTTTAAGCATTTGGATGCTATACCACTTGGTACATATATGTTTTGTATTGATATTACTTCATTGTCTATGGTACATTTTAGCAAAATATTGCTTCCTTCCTCATCTCTTTTAATTAGGTCTGTTTTTGCTTTTTTTTTTTTTGTCTGAGATCAGGATTGCTACCCCTGCTTTTTTTTTTTTTTAATTCAGCTGAAGCATAATAGATTCTACTGCAGCCCCTTACCTTTACTCTGTGTTTATATCTCTGGTTCGAGTCTGTTTCTTGTAAACAACATATTGTAGGATTCTGGTTTTTGATCTACTCTGCTACCTGCTGCTGTTTTATAGGAGAATTCATCACACTGACTTTCACAATTATGATCACTAGCTTTGTATTTCCCTCCATTTTTTTTCCCTCTTGTTTGGTCTCCTCCTCCTTTCAGCCTTTTCATCCTTGACAGTGTTTTGTTTTTGTCTACTAACTCTCCTGATTTGCCCTCTCTTCTGTCAGTTCCCCCTTTTCGCCCCCCACCTTACTTAATCTTCTTCTTTTTTACTTCTCTGTCAGGATAGATTTTTATATTCAACTGATTGTGTATATTATTCTCTCTTTGAGCCAATACTGATGAGCATAAGATTCAAGCAATGCCCATTACCCATTCTCCCATCTTTCCCTCCACTGTAATAGGTTTTCCACACCTCTTCCTGTGAAATAATTTAGCCCATTCTACCTCTTCCTTCCTTCTGCACCCCGTGTACTTTTCTTTTTCATCCCTTAATTTTTTTATGTCATTCCCTCAGATTCACCTTATAGCCATACCCTCTGTCTATGTATATTCCTTTTACAAGTATCATCTTCCTTCGTAGTGATGTAAATCGTTCAGGTCCATTGAAACCCTTATGTTTTCTTTTCCATTTTAACTTGTCTGTGCTTCTTTTGGATCTTGATATTGGAGATAAACTTTTTTGTTCAGTTCTTGTCTTCTTATGAAAACTCAAGATCCTTCTGTTTCACTGAATGACCATTTTTTCCTTGAAATATCACACTTAATTTTGCTGGGTAGCTGATTCTTGGTTGCAGTTCTAGCTCCTTTGTTTTCCAGAATATCATGTTCCATGACCTCCAGCCCTTTAATGTTGCAGCTGCCAAGTGTATGTAATCCTGATTGTATTGTTTTTTTCTGTCCACTTGTTAAATTTTCCCCTGACGTAATTGTTCTGTAATTTGACTTTAATGTTTCTTGGAGTTTTTATTTTGGATTCTCTTTCCTCAGGTGAATCCTGAGGTGAATTCTTTCAGTGCCTGTTTTGCCCTCTGGTTCCAGGATATCAGAGCAATTTTCCTTGATAATTTTTTGAAATATACTCTCCAGGTCCTCCTTTTGATTTTTACTTTTAGGTCGTTCTGACATTATCTCTCCTGGATCTATTTTCTAGGTCAGTTGTTTTTCTAGTGAGATATTTTATATTTTCTTCTATTTTTTCATTCTTTTGATTTTGTTTGGTTAATTCTTGATGTCGCATAGGGCCATTAGCCTCTGATTACCAAATTCTAGCTTTTAAGGAGTTGTTTCCCTCAATTAGTTTTTGTACTTCCTTTTCTATTTGGCCAGTTTTAAGGAGTTGTTTTCTTCAGTGGATTTTTGTATCACTTTTTCCATTTGGCCAATTCTACTTTTTAAGCAATTGTTTTCTTTTTCCAAAAGCTATTGATTTTTTTCATGATTCTCTTTCATCACTATCATTTCCTTTCCTCATTTTTCTTCTACCTCTCTTACATGATTTTTAAGCTCCCTTTTGAGTTCCACTATGTGTTCTTTCTGGGCATGAGACCACTTCCCATTTTTCTTTGGCATTTTACCATAGTTTTTTTTGACATTATTGTTCTTTTCTAAGTTTATGTTTTGATCTTTCTTGTCATCATAATAACTTTTTATGGTCAGATTCTTTTTTTTTCATTGTTTTTTGCTCATTTGGGGGGGTATTTTTCCTTTCTTTTCAATTTGAGCTCTGCTGCAGGGATGGAAAGGGTGGTGTTTCAGGCTTCTTGTGCTGGGCATTGCAGACCCTGGCTGCTTCCCTGGTTCTGAACTGATGTTACCCTGAGGCCCATGGGAGACCCTCATGTTTGGTGCTGTGCTTAGTGGGTGGTTTGGGGGGTGGCTGCTGCTAGAGGCCATAGGAGTTTGGCAGCTTACCTGGCCCTGGTGGTCTCGGTGTCTCTTGTGTGTGGAGGCCAGTTGGGTGTTTCTGTGTTTTCCTGGGACTACCATGAAGCAAGTGACAACCTAGCTGCTGGAGACTGTTTGCCCAGGGCTAGGCTGAAGCATGTGGTGGTTCTCATAGCTGGAGTGTGCCCATTCCTCTGGCTATGTTGAGGCAAATGGAGGTTCCTGGTGTTGGCATTTGTCTGCTCCATGACACTGGGGCTCGGGATCTCCTGCTGCTTTGTTCTTTTATGCATTTCTGTACTAGTTTCCTTGTGAGAAGTGTGTGGCCACAACTCAAACCAGCTATTGAGTGCTTAGGCAGGAGAGTATGATCTAGGTTTACATATGTATTGCAATGTATTTTATTATTTGCAAATTTGCTTTAATATGCTATCTAAAATATTATGTCTTTTTCCTTTATTATTAAGTAATGGTTATGCTTAAGACCTAAAATTGTCACTATTGTAAGTGGCTGATTGTATAGATAGAAAACACAATTGATGGGGTCTCAAGAGCTAGAGTGGTGAGCAGGTAATACTTAATTTTCACTCTACAGGAGTACCCCTCAGACACTGAGAAAGTTTGAGTGTAACTGTATAATGGTAATCTCTCTCTGGGACCTTAAACCTGCTAGCAGGAGAGCAGGTTGGAGGAACGGGCCAAACCCAGAGTACAATGGAGTTCTTTAAATATCTAGGTAAGAAATATCTGACCTCAAGTGTGACATTGTGAAAATGTTTATATTTCACATTTTTTAGACTCAGTTGTAATATACTTGTTTTATTACATTGTTGGGGCATCAGAAAAGATCATATATTTGGCCAGAATAGTAAACAAAGTTAAGGATTACAGAGGAGTAAAAAGATTGACCATGCAGCCATAAGAGTCTACTTGAAATTAATTAACATGAATTTGTAGTGGATCTAGTCAGCATAGTAGTATAATTTCCCCCAGTTTTGTGCATCTGAACTAAAGTAGGAATGGCAAATGCATATTGTAGATATTACCTTAGTTTGGGTTTTGGAAAGGAATGACCAACAAGATAAGGGAACAAGAGTCAAAGGTAGAAGACAGTGCATAGTCTTAACTATAAGGTTAAGAATATGAAGAGAGAAGAGTAAGACCAGTTTGGGAATGAAAAAGGGTAGGGAAAACAGGAGCATGGTAGAGGGAATGGATATTCTTTTTTAGGGAATATATATTCTCTTTTAATTTTAATTTTTTTCTTTTAAATGGCATTTATTTTTTCCAATTACATATAAAGACAATTTTTAACATTCATATTTTTAAATAAGATTTTGAGTTTTGAATTTTCTCCCTCTCTCTCTCCCTCTTCCCTAAGACAGTAAGCAATTTAATATGGGTTATATTTGTATAATCATGTAAAACATATTTCCATATTAGTCATGTTGTGAAAGAAGAAACAGAACAAAAGGAAAAAACTGAAAACAGTGAAAATAGTATGCTTCAATTTGCATTCAGATTCCAACAGTTTTTTCTCTGGATATAGATAGCATTTTCCATCCTGACTATTTTGGAATTGTCTTGGATCATTGTATTACTGAGAAGAACTAAGTCATAGTTGATCATTGCACAATGTTGTTGTTACTGTGCACAATGTTGTGGTTCTTCTCACTTCCCTTTGTATCAGTTCCTGTAAGTCTTTCTAGGTTTTTCTGAAATCTGCTTGCTTGTCATTTCTTATAGCACAATAATATTTCTGTTATGTTCATATACCACAACTTGTTCAGACATTTCCCAATTGATGGATCTAATCCTTTGTTACCACAAAAAGAACTGATATAAATATTTTTGTACATGTAGATCCTTTTCCCTTTTTTATGATCTCTTTGGGATATAGACCTAGTAGTAGTGTTGCAGATCAAAAGGTATGCACAATTTGAATTCCATACTTTATTATTTAATATTTTTTAGTTTTCAGCATTGATTTCCACAGGATTTTGAGTTACAAATTTTCTCCCCATTTCTACCCTCTCCCCCAATCCAAGATGGCATATATTATAATTTCCCCATTCCTCAGTCAGCCCTCCCTTCTGTCACCCCAATCCCCCTTCCCCCATCCCTTTTTCCCTTACTTTCTTGTAGGGCAAGATAGATTTCTATGCCTCATTGCCTGTATATCTTTTTTTCCCAGCTGCATGCAAAACAACTTTTTTTTTGAGCATCTGCTTTTAAAACATTGAGTTCCAAATTCCCTCCCCTCTTCCCTCCCCACTCACTCTCCCTGAGAAGGCAAGAAATTCAACATAGGCCACACATGTATCGTTATGCAAAACACTCCCATAAACTGTCATGTTTCTAACTATATTTCCCTCCCTCCTATCCTGTCCCCCTTTATTCGGTTTTTTCCCTTGACCCTGTCCCTTTTCAAAAGAGTTCGCTTTTGATTACTTCTTCCCCTTTCTGCCCTCCCTTCTATTGTCCCCCTTTTTTATCTCCTTCCACCTACTTTCCTGTGTGGTAAGATACTTAATTGAGTGTGTATATTATTCCCTCCCCAGGTCAAATCCAACGAGAGCAAGATTCACTCAATCCCCCTCACCTGCCCCCTCTTCCCTTCCAATGAATTGCTTTTTCATGCCACTTTTATGTGAGATAATTTACCCCATTCTATCGCTCCCTTTGTCTCTTTCTGAATCTATTCCCCTCTCATTCCTTAAGTTAATTTAATTTTTTAAGATATCATCCCTTCATATTCAACTCACCCTGTGCCCTCTGTCTATATAGATGTATATTCCCTTTAACTACCCTAATACTGAGAAAGGTCTCATGAATTACACACATCATCTTTCCATGTAGGAATGTGAGCAAAACAGTTCTACTTTGGTAAGTCCTATATGGTTTCTCTTTCTTGTTTGCCTTTTCATGCTTCTCTTGATTCTTGTGTTTGAAAGTCAGATTTTCTATTCAGCTCTGGTCTTTTCACTGAGAAAGCTTGAAAGGCCTCTATTTTATTGAAAATCCATATTTTGCCTCGGAGAATTATATTCAGTTTTGCTGGGTAGGTGATTCTTGGTTTTAATCCTATTTCCTTTGACCTCCAGAATATCATATTCAGATTTATAAGACCTAGAGGACTGGGGGCAGAGCCAAGATGGCCACATGAAAACACCATCTTACCAGAGCTCTCTCACAAGTACTGTCAGATTCCTGTAAAAAAAGTGAATTTGAGCAGATTTGAGAGAGTTAGAAACCGTGA
Source organism: Phalanger gymnotis (assembly GCA_028646595.1). Taxonomy (NCBI): domain Eukaryota; kingdom Metazoa; phylum Chordata; class Mammalia; order Diprotodontia; family Phalangeridae; genus Phalanger; species Phalanger gymnotis. The sequence goes on along the minus strand of JAQQSZ010000218.1, from coordinate 8,577 downwards.
GCAGTCTGAGTGGGACAAATTTCCAAGCCAGGAGAGTCTGAAGGGCCAAAGGAATGAATCTGTAGGCTTGGAGAGTGCTCGGGGTGCAGAGCTGCTCCAGATAGCACCAAAGTGGAAAAAGCCAGCCGGGAAACCCACGTGGGAGACAGGCTGGGAGAAAGCTGGGCACCCAAAACTGGCAGAGATCCCCAGGCCTCCCAACACAGGCCTGCAGTCTGTGGAAGCTATGAGAGGCAGCACAACGCACCAGCTGTGAGACATCAGCTCCTGAGGTTTGCAGCCCAAAGGTATGAAACACATCTTTTTGAACTTCCGAGAGACATAATGGCCAGGTAAATGGCTCTAATACCTCCCCCCTCACCCAGAGAATTTCTCAGAAAAAAAAGAATGCTGGAATAGAGGAGATAGAAGTGGGGCTTCAGTGGCCGAGTAGTAGGAGTTCCTGAGTCCCAGAGGGGCAGAGCCAGCAGGGATCAACACCAGGAGCCCAGACGTATGCTTGCCCCCCCAGGGGAAGTGCCAGACACCAGCTCAAACAAGAAAGAGCTGAGACCATTGCTGAAGAGCAACAGTGCAGGAGAGCAAACCTAGGGGAGAAGACCTCAGGCAGCCAGACCTTCCTCCACACCTCAGGAAACTGAAGGCTATAATTCACAAAGCCAACAACTAGACCCACAATCCCCAGAATAAGAAAGCTGGGACAGAGAGCCCTGAGCCCCAATAGGAGAAATTTATTGTAAAGCCAGGAAAAGGCTAACCAACATGAAGAAGAACACAAAAAAACCGAGGACCATTGATTCTTTTTATGGAGACAGAGGATAACAATGACACTCTACTCACATCTGATACCTCAAATGGTAATGTGAACTGGTGTCAAGCCCAAAAAGCATTATTGGAATAGCTAAAGGAGGATTTTAGAAACTAAATTAGGGAGGTAAAAGAAAAAATGAAAAAAAATGAAAAAAAAATTCCACTGATGAAATCAAGTCCCTAAAGAATAAGATTGGTGAAATGGCTACAGAGATTCAGAATCTCAATAGAGAAAATGACACCCTGAGAGGTAAAATCAACCAATTGGAAAAGGAGACTCAAAAGCAAAATGAAGACAGTAACTCATTAAAAATTAGAGTTGAGCAAGTGGAAGCTAATGACTCTATGAGGCATCAAGAAGTAGCAAAACAAAATGTAAAGAATGAAAAAAAAAGAAAAAATGTGAAATATCTGATTGGGAAAACAACTGACCTGGAAAATAGATCCAGGAGAGACAATTTAAGAGTTATTGGTCTACCAGAAATCCATTATGAAAAAAAAAAGAGCCTTGACAGTATCTTCGAAGAAATTATCAAAGATAACTGCCCAGAGGTCCTAGAACCAGAGGGCAAAGTAGTCATTGAAAGAATTCACTGATCACCCCCTGAAAGAGATCTCACACTGAAAACACCAATAAATATTATAGCCAAATTTCAGAATTACAAAGTCAAGCAGAATATCATATTCCAAGCCCTTCGATCCCTTAATGTGGAAGCTGCTAGATCTTGTGTTATCCTGATTGTGTTTCCACGATTCTCAAATTGTTTCTTTCTGGCTAATTGCAGTATTTTCTCCTTGATCTGGGAGCTCTGGAATTTGGCTACAATATTCCTAGGAGTTTTCTTTTTGGGATCTATTTGGGGAGGCAATCTGTGGATTCTTTCAATTTCTATTTTACCCTCTGGCTCCAGAATATCAGGGCAGTTTTCCTTGATAATTTCTTGCAAAATGATGTCTAGGCTCTTTTTTTGATCAGTGCTTTCAGGTAGTCCAATAATTTTTAAATTAGCTCCCCTGGATCTATTTTCCAGATCATTGGTTTTTCCAATGAGATATTTCACATTGTCTTCCATTTTTATAACATCTTGATTTCTCATCAAGTCACTAGCTTCCACTTGCTCCAATCTAATTTTTAAGGTGGTATTTTCTTCATTGGTCTTTTGGACCTCCTTTTACATTTGGGTAATTCTAGCTTTCAAGGCATTCTTCTCCTCGTTGGCTTTTTGGAGCTCTTTTGCCATTTGAGTTAGTCTATTTTTTAAGATGTTATTTTCTTCAGTATTTTTTTGGGTTTCCTTTACTAAGTCATTGAGTTGTTTTTCATGATTTTCTTGCATCACCCTCATTTCTCTTCCCAATTTTTTCTATACTTCTCTTACTTGCTTTTCCAAATTCTTTTTGAACTCTTCCATGGCCTGAGACCAGTTCAAATTTTTCTTGGAGACCTTCGAAGTGGGCTCTTTGACTTTGTTGACTTCTTCTGGCTGTATGTTTTGATGTTCTTTGTCACCAAAAGTCTGAGTCTGAATCTGAGAGCATTTTCACTGCCTGTTCATGTTCCCATCCAACTACTTGACCCTTGAATTTTTTGTCAGTGTGTGACTGCTTATAGAGTATAGAGTACTTTGTCCCCAGCTTGAAGGGCTGTGCTGCTGTTTTCAGAGCTACTTCTACACAGCAAACTCTGCCACAGCAGGGCTCTTCCTTCCCCAAGAACCACCAACCTGGACTGCGACCAAGATCTAAACAGGCTCTGCACTTCTGCTCTGATCTGCCACTTAATTCCTCCCACCAGGTGGGCCTGGGGCCAGAAGCAACTGCAGCTGGAGCTCTTGAAGTAGCCGCAGAGCTGTACCACTTCCATTCCTCCAGGGCTGGGTCAATTATGTACTCCTTTCACTCTGTCTCAGCAGTTTTTCCACTAACCTTCTCTGTTGTCTTTGGCGTTTGTGGGTTGAGAAGTCTGGTAACAGCCACAGCTCAATGACTCAGGGCCCTACCACCTGTTCCATCTGGGTCCCAGTGTGATTGGTCCTGGCATGGCGCACACTGGGCTGTGCTCCACTCTGCTCCCAGCTCCGTGTGATAGACCCTTCCCAGTGACCATCCAGGCTTTCTTGGTCTGGAGCCCTACTTCCCTCTGCTATTTTGTGCATTCTACAGCTCTAGAATTTGTTCAGAGCCATTTTTTACAGGTGTTTGGAGGGACCTGGGGGAGAGCTTAAGCAAGTCCCTGCTTTCTAGCTGCCATCTTGCCTCAGCCCCCTTGGCATGCACAGTTTAATTGCCCTTTGGCATAGTTCCACATTGTTCTCTAGAATGGTTGGATTTGTTCTTAGCTCTACCAACAGTGTATTTGTGCCCTGGTTTTCCTGCATCTTCCCTAACATTTTTCATTTTCCTTTTCTGTCATATTAGCTAATCTGATAGGTAGGTATGAGGTAGTGCCTCAGAGTTTTTCTTAATTTGCATTACTTTAATCGGTAGTGATTTAGAGCATTTTTTCCCTGATACCTATTGATAGCTTTGATTTCTTCATTTGAAAACTGCCTCTTCATATCCTTTAACCATTTATCAATTGGAGAATGACTTGTATTCTTGTGAATTTGACTCAGTTGTCTATATATTTTAGAAATGAAGCCTTTATCAAAGAGACTTGCTATAAAAATTGTTTCCCAGTTTTCTGCTTCCCTTCTAATCTTGGTTGCCATTGGTTTTATTTGTGCAAAATCTTTTTAATTTTATATAATCAAAATTATCCATTTTACATCTTGTAATGATGTTTATATGTGGTTTGGTCATAAAATCTTCTCTTTTCCATAGATCTGACAGGCAAACTATTGCTTGCTTTCCTAATTTCCTTATAGTATCACCCTTTATATCTAATTCATGTACCCATTTTGACCTTATCTTGGTATAGGGTATAAGATGTTGGTCTGTACCTAGATTCTGCCATAGTATTTTCTAGTTTTCCCAGTAGTTTTTGTCAAATGGTGAGTTCTTATTTTAGAAGCTGGGCTCTTTGGGTTTATCAAATAGTAGATTAATATGGTCATTTACTATTATGTTGTGTGTACCTAATGTAATCCACTGATCAAGCACTCTGTTTCTTAGACAGTACCAGATAGTTTTGATCGCTGCTGCTTTGTAATTTAGTTTTATATCTGGTGCAGAGAGACCACCTTCCTTTGCATTTTTTTCATTAATTCCCTTGATATTCTTGATCTTTTGTTCTTCCAGATGAATTTTATTATTATTTTTTCTAGTTCTATCAAATAATTTTTTGGGGGGGCAGCCAGGTGGCTCAGTGAGTAGAGCACTGGCCCTGGAGTCAGGAGTACTTGAGTTCAAATCTGGCCTCAGACACTTGACACACTTACTAGCTGTGTGACCTTGGGCAAGTCGCTTAACCCCAGTTGCCCAGCTTTCCCCCCTGCAAAAAAAAAAAAATGTACAAATAATTTTTTTTTGGTAATTTGATTAGCGTGGCACTTCATAAGTAAACTACTTTTGATAGAATTGTCATTTTTATATTATTGGCTCTGTCTACCCAGGAGCAATTGACATTTTTCTAGTTGTTTAGATACGAATTTATTTGTGTGGTGTTTCATAATTGTGTTCATATAGTTCCTAGGTTTGTCTTGGCAGGTAGACTCCCAAGTACTTATGTAGTCTACACTTATTTTAAATGTACTTTTTCTTGTTGCTAGGTTTTGTTGATAATGTACAGAAATGCTGATGATTTGTGTCAGTTTATTTTATATCCTGCAACTTTGCTAAAGTTCTTAATTATTTCAAGTAATTTCTAGTTGAGTCTTTAGAATTCTTTAAGTATACCATCATTTCATCTGCAAAGAGTGATAGTTTTGTTTCCTCATTGCCTATTCTAATTCCTTCAACTTCTTTTTCTTTTGTTGCTAAAGCTAGCATTTCTAGTGCATTATTGAATAATACTGGTGATGCTAGACATCCTTGTTTCACCCCTAATCTTATTGGGAAAGCTTCTAACTTTTTCCTATTATAGATAATGCTTTCTGATAGTTTTAGATAGGTAATACATTTATCATTTTAAGGAAAGCTCCATTCGTCTCTGTGTTCTCTGGTGTTTTTAATAAGAATGGGTGCTGTATTTTGTCAAAAGTTTTTTCTTCATTTGTTGAGATAATTGTATGATTTCTGTTGGTCTTGTTATTGATATGGTCAATTCTGCTCATAGTTTTCCTAATATTGAATGATCCCTGCCTTCCTGATATAAATTCACTTGGTCCTAGTAAGCCTAATGATATATTGCTGTAATCTCCTTACTGGTATTTTATTTAAAAGTTTTTCATCTATATTCCTTAGGGAAATTGGTCTGTAACAGAGGTGGGTAACCTTTGACCTCAAGGCCACACGTGGCCTTCTAGGTTCTTGGGTGTGGCTTTTTGACTGAGTCCAAGTTTTGTAGAACAAATCCTTTTATTAAAGGGATTTTTTTCTGTGAAGTTTGGATTCAGTCAAAGGGCCACATTTGGGATCCTAGAGCGCCACATGTGGCTTCGAGGCTGCAGCTTCCGTACCCCTGGAATATAGTTTTCTTTCTCTGTTTTTGCTCTTCCTGGTGTATGTATCAGCACCATATTTGTGTCATAGAAGGAAATTGGTAAGACTGCACCTGTTTTCTTAAATAGTTTATATAGTATTGGAATTAATTGTTCTTTAATGTTTGGCAGAATTCATTTATAAATCCATCTAGCCCTGGTGATTTTTTCTTAGGTAGTTCGTTGATGCCTTATTCAATTTCTCTTTCTAAATGGAGTTATTTAAGTATTCTATTTCCTCTTCTCTTGATCTGTACAATTTATATTTTTGTAAATATCCCACTTAGACTATCAGATTTATTGGCATCCAATTGGGCAAAATAGCTTCTAATTATTGCTTTAATTCCCTTATCATTGGTGCTGAATTCATCCTTTTCATTTTTGATACTGGCAATTTGGTTTTCTTCTTTCTTATTTTTAATCAAATTACTGAATGACATATATTTTATTGTTTGTTATTATGTAGTCTCATTCTCTTGGTCTAACCCCCTCTTCTCTTAATGATTATTTTCTTTCCCCAATGTCATGCAGTCTCTTCTCCATGTCCATGCCTTCCCACTCTTCTGGAATTTATTTACTTATTCATATTTCTTATGTTTCTGTGGTCTGGGGTATTTGCAAATCAAACATAAACCATTTGAAAGACATTCCTGATATCTAATAAAAAAAAGAAATGCAAAAGGAAATGAATCCATAATTATCATAGAGTTTTCTGTAAGCACCCATACGTATTATCAATTCTCTAGGGTTCATTATGTCCCTTACCTCAGTGACCTTCCCTCAAAAACTCTCGTAAAAACTGTTTTGCCTCCATTGATCTATTGAGGTTATCCATGTATAATAATAATTTGAATTTGAGGGTCAAATATCACTTTATATATAAGTGGAGTAGGGAGTTTGGGGAATACCTTGGGCTGGAGTGGGGCTAAAGGTTCCTTCTTTACCTGATCCTGGATATTGTGGTACAGTTTTACTCTTTTTCCCAGACTCACAATGGATAGTCATTTATTTTTATTTATTTATTTATTCATTAATTTTTTGTGCATTCATTCATTTATTTCTTTTTACCAAGTTCATGTTTCAAGAGCCAAACCAAAAGCTCCTTATGAGAGAGGATGTCCTCACCCTCTGCCCACCACTGAGCACCACTTTCACCTAGCATTACCTTGCACAGAGTGCTGATTATTGTGATAACTGTATTTGTCCAAATTGCCACTGTATCTGTCTCAGTCTCTTACTCAGATTTCACCAGCTGATGATGTGAGACCTTCTGATGATGAAAGGCAATGTCTTTCTCCTTCCTTCCTGGGAATCTATCTATCAATTCACTTTTAAAATTAAATTTTATTTTCAGGTCTACCTTTTCTCTCTCCCATATCTTAGCCCTTCAATTAAGAAAGCAAGAAAACAAAATTTCTGTTATAAATGTGTGTAGGCAAGAAAAATAAAATTCCTACAATGGCAATATTTCTCTCTCCTCTCCCCCTCCCAAACTGTTTTCCAGTTTCCCAGAAGTTTTTGTTAACTAGTGAATTCTTGCCTGAATAGCTGGGATTTTTTAGTTTATCTTACGTTAGGCTGCTGTGCTCTTTTGCTTCCATATATTTTACACCTAATATTGTTTTGTAGAATAGTTTGAAATCCACCTTCCTTCCTACTTTTTTTTTCATTAATTTCCTGGATAGTATTCATCTTTTTGTACTACCATATGAATTTTGCTATTATTTTTTTCTAACTCTACAAAATAATCTTTTGGTAGTTTGATTGGTATGGCACTGTAAATCAACTTAAGTAGTACTTTCATTTTTATTTTATTGGATCAAGATGAGCCATGAGCAATTGATATTTCTCTAATTATTTAGATATGCATTTATTTTTGTAGAGAATGTTTTGTAATTGTATTATAAGTTCCTGTGTGTATTTTGTCAGGTAGATAAGTATTTTCTACTGTCTGTAGTTATTTTAAATGTAATTCTTTTCCTGTCTACTCCTACTGGAATTTTTCTGTCACAGACAAAAATGCTAATAATTTATGTGAACTTACTTTATATCTTGTTACTTTGTTAATTATTTCAATTAGCTTTTTAGTTGACTCCCTAGAGTTCTCTAGTTAAACCATTATATACATCAGCTGCAAAAGGTTAATTTTCCCCCTCTTCAATTTCTTATTTTTGTCCTGTCGCTACAGCTAACATTCTAGCACTGTATTCAATAGTAATGGTGAAAATCAACATCTTTGTTTTTACTTTTTTTATTGGAAGAAAAAGGATCACATTGTCTTTATACTTTTTTCTGTTTTAATACCTATGTTACTGTTAAAATGTTCAAGTACTCAGACAAATGTGTTGATCAGGTAGACAACAGGAAGTGAATGGCTGTTCAGAGAACATCTGCAATTCAGAGCAATAAAGAAAAACAATTGTGACAGTGCTTTAAACATCATTCAGAAAGAATGTCAACTATAAAATGCAGAATCATTTGATTTGTATTCAATTTACAAGTGCAGAAACTGACTAGACATAAATTACTAACCTGCCGGGCAAAGCTGATATGCAGGAACACAAAATTAATTTACCTAGAATACAATATCCCTTTTCAAAGGTATTGTTAAAAGTAGGTTATAACTAAATTTAGAACTCCACAGAAAGGAAATGCTTTAGCTGCAACTTGGCGTTACAAATAACATTTTAAAAAATCATGAAAACCCATTCAGCTAAATTTAATAGTCAATTTCAAATCACAGTTTCTACTGTCTGAACATGTTAATTACCATGCCCTATCACAGGCTGCCTTGGCTGAGAAAAGGCATGTTATATCCACACAGGTAAGAGGAGATCTTTAGTTTCTTACAATACTGTCACATGTGAACTATGAAGTCTCAAAATATTGACCAACCATTTCAGGAGACAAACATTTGCAGAAATAGATTGAAGCACTGGAGAAGGTAATAAACAGAAATAACCACATGTTTAAGGCTCACGTTATTCCACTTTAAAAATTTTTTTTTTTGCAGATTCTTCTTTAAACTTTATTTTTCTCCTTTTTAGTCTGTCTTCTTTTGCAACATGAGCTAATACAGAAATATATTCTACATGATTTCACATGTATAATCTATTTCAAATTGCTTGCCTCTTCAAGGAGGGGAAAGGAGCAGGAGGGAGGGAAAGAATTTAGAACTCAAATTTTT
>JAQQSZ010000217.1:0-24635 GCA_028646595.1 Phalanger gymnotis | reverse complement strand
AATTAGAAGAGTTAATAGAATACCTCTTGAAAAAGATCCCAAAAAGAAAATTAAGAATATTGTAGACAAATTCCAGAGTTCTTAAGTAAAGGAGAAAATATTGCAAGCAGCCAGAGAGAAACAATTCAAGTTTTGTGGAAACACAATCAGGATAACACAACATCTAGCAGCTTCTACATTAAGGGATCAATGGGCTTGTAATATGGTATTCCAGATATCAAAGGATATAAGTTTGAAACCAAGAATCACCTACCCAGCAAGCTGAGTATAATCCTTCAGGGAAAAAATAGACACTATAGGCTATATATATATATATATATATATATATATATATATAGAGAGAGAGAGAGAGAGAGAGAGAGAGAGAGAGAGAGAAAAGACACAGATGGAATTGAATATGAAGAGATGATATTTAAAAATAAAATAATGAGATGAGAAAGGAATATATTGGGAGAAGGAGAAAGTGAGACATAGAATAGGATAAATTATCTCACATAAAAGAGATAAGAAAAAGCTGTTCCAGTGGAGGGGAAGAGGGGGGAGGGAAAAGGAAATGAGTGAACCGTAGTCTTAATGGATTTGGCTTAAGGAGGGAATAATATACACACTCAATTGGGTATCTTACCCTACAAAAAAGTAGGGGGAAGGGATGAGAGGGGGTGGATGATAGAAGGGAGGGCAGTTTTGGTGAAGGAGTAGATAGAAGCAAACACTTTTGAAAAGGGACTGGGTCAAAGAGAAAATAGAATAAATGGGGGGCAGGATAGGATGAAAAGAAATACTTTTCACAAAAAGAAATTCAGATAACAAAATTCATTTGGAAGAACAAAAGGTCAAGAATTTTAAGAGATTAATGAAAACATCGGAAAGGAAGGTGGCCTAACCTATACCAGATTTAAAGTATATTATAAAACAGCAATCATCAGAAGTATTTGGTGGGGGGTGGGGGAGAACCATGACGGTAGCGTGAAAACAGGGACTACTTTGAGCTATGTCCCAAATCCCTCCAAAAACTTGTAAAAATGACTCTAAACAAATTCTAGACCTACAGAACCCACAAAATGACAGAGTTAAACAATTCTCCACCCCACCATGGACTAGATGGCCTCTTTGAATGAGCTATCATACCATTCTGGGAGCAGAGTGTAGCCCAGCACAGGCCATGCCAGGGTAGACCAGGCTGGACTAGACTACATGGAGCAAGCTTCAGGGCACTGAATCACTGGCAGCCATGACAGTTTCCAGACTTCTCAACCCACAAACACCAAAGACAACTTAGCATGTCAGTGGGAAAGCTGTTTAACCTGGGTGAGAGAAGTGCATGGTCCAGCCCCCAGCACCACAGATGGTGGGGAGAATCAGGTGGCCGATCAGAGCAGGAGTGCAGGAATCTCTTTGCTGGTCCTGAGGCAAGGTTCGCTTGCTTTGCCCTGCTTGTATCTGGGTCACAGTCCTGGTTGGGGTCCTTGAGGGAGTAGGTGTGATGGTGTGACAGAACTTTTGGTGGCTAGGTAGAGGGAGTGCTTTTGGTATTGACACAGCAAAAGAGACTCAGAGACCAGAGTACAAGCCAGGAGCGGAGTATCATACCACCTCAGAATACAAATAGCTCTGTAAACAGCAGTGCAAAACACCTGAAGCTTGGGACAAAACACTCTTGTCTCTGAAAGCAGTCATACCTGGGAAAGAGCTCTAAAGTCAAGTAACTGGCTGGGAAAATGAGCAGGCAGCCCAAAAGGACTCAGACTCTAGAATCTTACTTTGGTGATGAAGAAGTTCAAAAAATACAGTCAGAATTCAATAAAGTCAAAGATCCCATACCAAAAGCTTCCAAGAAAAACCTGTATTAGTCTCATGCCATGGAAGACCTCAAAAAGGATTTGGAAAATCAAGTAAGAGAAGCAGAGGAAAAATTGGGAAGAGAAATGAGAGTGTTGCAAGAAAATCATGAAAAACATCTCAACAACTTGCTAAAGCAGACCCCCAAAATATTGAAGAAAATAACACCTTAAAAATAGACTAATCCAAATGGCAAAAGAGGTCCAAAAAGCCAATGAGGAGAAAGATGTCTTAAAAGGCAGAATTAGCCAAATGGAAAAAGAGGTCTAAAAGACCACTGAAAAAAATGCTACCTTAAAAATTAGATTGGGGCAAGTGGAAGCTAGTGACTTTATGAGAAATCAAGACATAAAACAGAACCAAAGGAATGAAAAAGTGGAAGACAATGTGAAATATCTGGTTGGAACAACCACTGACCTGGAAAAAAGATCCAGGAGAGATAATTTAAAAATTATTGGAATACCTGAAAGCCATGATCAAAAAAAGGGTAGACATCATCCCTCCAGAAATTATCAAGGAAAACTTCCCTGATATTCTAGAACCAGAGGGTAAAAAAGAAACTGAAAAAATCCACCAATTGCCTCTCGAAAAAGATCCCAAAAGGAAAACTCCTAGGAATATTGTCACCAAATTCCAGAGCTCCTCAAGGAGAAAATACTGCAAGCAGCCAGAAAGAAACAATTTGAATATTGTGGAAACACAATAAGGATAACATGAGATCTAACAGCTTCTACATTAAGGATTTAAGGACTTGAAATATGATATTCTGGAGGTTAAAGGAGATAGGATTAAAACCAAGAATCACCTACACAGCAAAACTGAGTATAATCATTCAGGGCAAAATAAGGATAGTCAACGAAATAGAGGGCTTTCAAGCATTCTTGATGAAAAGACCATAGCCGAACAGACAATTTGACTTCCAAATACAAGAAGCAAGAGAAGCATGAAAAGGTAAACAACAAAGAGACATCATAAAGGACTTAGCAAAATTGAAATATTTTTTTTTTTACGTTCCTACATGGAAAGATGACACTTGTAGTGCATGAGACTATTCCCCATATTAGAGTAGTTGAGGAGTACATACATACTTATAGATATAAATAGATATGTAGATATATACACACACATATATAAGTATGTATGTATATGCATATATATGTACATCTATATATGGATATATGCATATGTTTGTGTGTATATATAGACAGGGTGAGTTGAATATGAAGAGATGGTATCTAAAAAAACAAAATTAAAGGGTGAGAGAGGAATATATTGGGAGAAGGAGAAATGGAGAGATAGAATGGGGTAAATTATCTCACATAAAATTGGCAAGAAAAAGCTGTTATAATGGAAGAGAAGAGGGAGTAGGTGAAACGGAATGAGTGAACCTTGCTTTCATCAGATTTGGCTTAAGGAGGGAATAACATACACGTTCAATTGGGTATCTTACCCTACAGGAAAGTAGGGGGGGGGGAGGAGGGGAATTACAGTAGGGAGGGCAGATTGGGCGAGGAGGTAGTTAGAAGCAAACCCTTTTGAAAAGGGAGAGGGTCAAAGGAGATAATGGAATAAAGGGGGACAGGATAGCATGGAGGGAATTATAGTTAGTCTTTCACAACATGGAAAGGTTTTGTATAACAATGTATGTGTAATCTATATTGAATCACATGCCTTGTCAAGGAGGTTGCATGGTGAGGGAAGAAGGGAGAAAATTTGGAACTCAAAGTTCTAAAAACAAATGACAAAAAAAAAATGTTTTTTTTTACATGCAACTGGGAAATAAGATGTACAGGAAATAGGGTATAGAAATCTATATCTATCTATATATAATAGGGTATAGAAATCTATCTATAGAAAGTAAAGGGAAAAGGGGATCTATATTGGTTTACAAAAAAAGTAAGGGGAAAGGCGATGGGGGGGAGTGGGGTGATAGAAGGGAGGGTAGACAGGGGAAAGGGGCAATCAGAATACATGACATCTTGGAGTGGGGTGGAGGGTAGAGATGGGGAGAAAATCTATAACTCAAAGTCTTGTGGAAATGAATGCTGAAAACTAAAAATAAATTTAAAAAAAGAAGTATTTGGTACTGGCTAAGAAACAGAGAGGTGGATCAGTTGAATATATCAAGTACACAAAACACAGTACATGACCATAGTAACCTGTTGTTTGACAAACCCAAAAACTGTAGTCTTTGTAGCAAGCACTCACTATTTGACAAAAATTACTGTAGCAATTGGAAAACAATAGGGCACAAACTAGGTATAGATCAACATCACATCACATGCCAATATGAGGCCAAAATTTGTACTTGATTTAGATGCAAAGCATTATACAAGAGCAATTTAAAGGAGCAAGGAATAGTGTACCTCTCAAATCCATGGGAAGGGAAGATTCATGACAATATAAGAGATAGAGAGCGTTATAAAATGTAAAATGAGTAATTTTAATTATATTAAAATGAAAAGCTTTTATACAAACAAAATCAATGCAACCAAGATTAGAAGAAAGGCAGAAGGCTGGGAAATAATCTTTGCAGCAAGAGTCACCAATAAAGGCTTCATTTTTCAAATCTATAAAGAACTGAGTTAAATTTATAATACAGCCTTTCCCCAACTGTAAAATTGCCAAAGGTTGCAAACAGGCAGTTTTCAGATGAAGAAATCAAATCTACCTATAGGCATAAGAAGAAGGGTTCTAAATCATTCGTTATTAGAGAAATGTAAAATAAAACATCTCAGAGGTACCACCTCACCCCTAGCAGATTGGCTAATTTGACAAAAAGGGAAAATGATAAACACTGGAGAGAAAATTGGGACACATGCACTATTGGTGGAGTTGTGAACTGACCCAACTATTCTGGAGAGTAATTTGAAACTATTCCCAAAGGACACCCAAACTTTGCATACCCTTTGATCCAGCAATACTTTTACTAGGTCTGTATTCCAGAAAGATCATTAAAAAGTGAATAGGGCCCACATGTACAAAATATTTATATCAACCCTTTTCATGGCTGCTAAATATTAGAAACTGAGGGAAAGCCCATCAATTGGGGAATGACTGAACAAGCTTCAGTATATGAATCTATTGTGATACTATTACGCAAAAAGAAATGATGAACAGGCTGATTTCAGAAAAAACCTGGAATGAGTTATGTGAACTGATGGAAAATGAAATGAACAAAACCAGGGAAACATTGTACACAGTATCAGCAACAGTATGTGATGATCTGCTATGAATGACTCAGCTCTTCTTACTGCGTGTTTAGCTGTAACTGTGATCCAAAACAAATACAAAGGAGTCACAAAGGAAAATGCTATCCATATCCACACAAAAAGTACTAATATACTCTGAATGCACATTGAAACATATTTTTTCACTTACTTTATTCTTTTTCATGATTTTGGCTTTTTTCCCTCCTTCTGATCTGTTTCTTCTTTCACAATTGACACTAACAGAAAAATGTGTTTTATATGATAGCACCTGCATAACCTATGTCAAATTGCCAACCATTTTCTGTAGAGGGGAGGGAGAGAGGAAAGGAAAAACAATTAAAACTCAAAATCTTGTAAGAAACTAATGCTAAAAATTGTTTTGGCATGTATTTTTTTAATGTTTTTTTAAAAGATATGCTTTGTACGATCTATTATCTATAAGAAGCATTGTGCTATAATGGCTAGAGGGCTGGTCTTGGACTCTAAATGATCTGGATTCAAGTCCTCCCTCAGACATATAATGTTTAAATGACCTTGAGTAAGTGAATTAACTTCCTAGTGCATCAAGAAACTAAAGTTTTTTATAGGTTATACAGAAGTCACCAGTGTTCACTGGTATCAGGAGTTTCTAGGAAACATTAAAAATATTTTAAAGTTGGCTCGAACATTTATATTCAACTCTGCTGTTTATTACTTGCCTTCACACAATCTGTGGTCCAGGAAAACTTACCCTCTTACTGTTCCTCACTTTACAATTGATTTATTTTTTCTGTGCCTTTGTATAGGGTGTCCTTTGTCCATGGAATATCCACCTTCCTCACCTCCACTTCTTAAAATCTCTATTTTCTTTCAAAACTAATGTTGTGTCCTACCTTCTATGGGAAGTCTTCTCTGATTTTCCCCACCTTCTAACCCCCCCAACACACACATAATACATCATTTATACTTATGCCTTCACGCTTTATATCCCCTACAGAATGTAAGGTAAAGAAGTGATGGGAGCAGATCAGATTTGTTTTAGAATTTGTATGTCTAGTGCCATTAATAAGTTTTCTTGATTGAAGAATTTCAGGGGACATAGAGAAGTAAAAGATATATGTTAGGAGTAGGACTTGAACACAGACCACATGACTGAAACATATTGTGCCCTCCTAAAGTATTCGTGTGATTCTTTGGATTATCTAAAGGAAAGTCTCATTTTCTAGTGCCCAATATTTTGCTATCTGTTTTTCATTTGTTTCTCTATCAGACTCCATCAGAGCCAAAGGGGAGATGATATTTAAGCCAGAGGTGGTTTGAGCATCCTGGATTATTCATGTGTTTTACCAAGGTATTATAGCCAACTTATGGATAAAGTACAAAAGTTTGAGAAGGAAAAGGATAACCACTCCAATACCGTTTGCCAAGAAAACCCCAAATGGGGTCTTGATGAGTCAGACATGACTGAAAAAAATGACAGAACAACACAAAAAGTAGGAAAGGGTGATTTCCTGGTGATATATTTTTATGGTTGATATCTGTAAGAAAAAAATCATTTTATACTTCTTTTTGTTTGTTTTTGTTTCTGCCTTGTTTTAATAATGATAAAGGTGAGAGAAGAATTTCTGAACCAATTTTAACTACACCCAGAACTAATTCATTTTATTTATTGTGAACTATAAGTGACCTTTAGGGAAAATATTCTGAAATTTGTTTCTTTTCAGTGATACTTTTATAGGTTGAATGCACCTCACAGCCTGGTGTCTCATTTAGTTAGCAATTACAATGAATACAGGTGTATATATAATGATGTGAGGAATTGATATATCAAAATGTGTTGCTTATGTTGCCATGTGCAAGATTGATAATAATATAAATAGAAATAGAAATAAATTAGATCCCCACTGGAACAGGTTTCTCAAAATTATTCATAATTTTTTTGAGTTTATGTGTTTACAAAATGACTGTATTGTACCATTGTACTGTATTTATTCATAAAATAATTGCACTTCTGTTTGATTTAGAAGGCAGAAAGAGAGGTATCCATCATGGTCAGGAAGGTAGTCTTAGGTAAGGCGGCAGTTACAGGCAAGAGCAAAAATCCATTTAATTAAACAGACTTTGATTAAGTGCTTACTATGTGTAGGGAGCTGTTGACTCAGGTCAATAGAACTGAATTTAGGTCCTTTGCCTCAATTAAGAAAACTCAGGCCTGTGGGGGAAAAAATCTAAAGATCTGAATGATTTCTTGGTATTTTTAAAAGTTCTAGCTTGCAATAGTCATTCTTCTTTCCCCGACTTATTAAAACTAATAAGACTCTTGTGAAACTTTGTTCCAAAGGAAAATGCAATTAAAAGTAATAGTTTATTTTTCCAGAAACTTCCAAGGAACTTTCAGCTTTACCACGAAAGCAAAATAATTATGTGGCTTCTGTTTACTTAATAACAGATATATGAGGCCATCAGAAGAACAAAACAAAAGAACAACAATAATATCTCAGGTAGAAAAGCAAAAAAAAGTACAGGGTTTCCACTCGGGTGGCATACAGAGGCGACTAGGTCACATAGTGGATAGAATGATGGCCCTGTAGTCTGGAAGACCCAAGTTCAAATCTGATGCTTCAGTTTCCTCAACTGCAAAATGAGGACAATAATAGCACCTACTTCACAGAACTGTAATTAAGATTAAATGAGATATTTGTAAAGAATTTATCTAAATGCCTGTCACACAGTAGGCACACAGGTAGGGTAATCCTTGTTCTCTCTCTTCCCCTTTTTGCATTCTGAGACTGTTATGGCAGCTGTGAAGGAATGGCAAGAACTCTGTTAATGAACTGGGCTTTGGAGGCACCATTGATTAGGTTAGCACACTGGTATATGTGATAGAATGACTTTTAGGAATGAAAACAATAGTTGTGGTGGTATCAACTTCTGGCTGACTCTATCAGAAATGGTCATGGTGTTCAGCCTGCCAAGGATTGTCGAGATTGGTCCACATTCATATTTTGATATAACAAAAAGTCAAGATCAACCCTTAAAAGTTAGAACCACTAATATTTTGTCTACTTGAAATCCATTAGAGTAAGTGGGATTTACAGCTAAAGCAAGTAAGTCACCAAAAAATAAACTGACTGAAGATAATGAATATCTTTAATATATGTCAATACCACATATTCATAAATCGATGTGTGTTTATAAAGGACCTGCTAGTGTCAGTCACTGTACTAAAAGATATGAATATAAATGCAAGGAATGAAACAATCCTTGTTGCAAGTAGCTTATGCTTTAATGAGGAAGAGAACAAATACATACATACATACATATGTATGTATATACGTATATACACACATATAATATACACACAGAGACAAGAGACATACAAATGTACAGAATAAAAACAAATAAAAATGCAAAGCATCTAAAGAAAATGCATTTTGTTAGGAAGGGCTCCAAGAGTTGGGGATCAGGAAGGACACTATGTAGAAAGTACATAAGAACAAAAATAGAAACTGATCTTATCAACCATATGAAAGTATTACATACTATAAATCTTTTGAAATAATTATATATCTAAGCCCAGATTAGATTAAATTAGATCAAGTTTAAAGAAAAACTTAAATCTCAAAAAGGCTAAATAATCTCAATAGTTATAATACTAATAATTATGATGATAATATCTAACATTTATATGATATGCTAAGGTTTACATAGCAAGTAAACATTTTATCTTCACAACAACCCAAGGGAGTAGGTGCTATTATTGTTCTGAATTTTTGATGAGAAAACTGAAGCAAACAGAAGTTAGGCAACTTTCCCTAGATTACATCATTAGGAAGTATCTCAGGATGGATTTGTATTACTATGGTCTTCCTGTTTTTAGGTCTAGTTCCACATATATTCAAGTAAATACTACAACAAAACAAAACTTAATATAATGCCAAGTCCAGAAATTGCATTCTATAATGATACACATAATGAAAAAACTTAGCATCTCTTACGATCCTGAAGAGGAGGTAGAATGGATCAAAATATTGAAAAGCCTTTTTGAGCTGGACATCATGAACCCAATCAGCACAGCAAACTATTAAAACAGAATAATTCAAGAAAGCTAACAATTGTGATAGTCATTATGAATGAATGCAGTTTTGCAAAATAATTGGGAGGAAAGGTGAAAACATTTTAGGACCTTCACACAATGTATACTGTAGCTATTGCCAAGAAAAAGGCCAAACGGGAAAGATACCCTTTCTCACGGATGTTCCCAAGAGCAGATGTCAAACACTGCCATGACAGTCATGAGCATGATATCAATACTAACCTGGCATCTGAAGTAGAAAACTTGAATTTTGACTGATTCAAGAAAAAAAACCCACATACAAATGAAATTAATCCCAGAAAACAATAGCATATCAGAAATTCTAGAAAACTACAATTAAAAATTGAAAGCAAAGAAAAAAGATTAAGATTAATCATGAATTTAAAACAATAAAAATATTAAAACAAAAAATTAAAATTAATAAAATATACAAAGGGTTATTGAGTAATAAAAAGGAAATCAGAGGGGAGGGAGAATGGGCAAATTAGGAAGATGTGAAAATTTTGGATTTATCTATATGGTCTCCAAAATATAAACACAATGAGAACAACATTTCAATAAGTACAACTATGCATCTTTAATATAATGAGATATTAGAAATTACATCCAGCATTCTAAAAACACATTTATTTCTTTGCAAAGCTCTGAATTGGAGCCATAATAAGATCATTAATTATTGGCTTACATGCTTCATGCTTATACATGAATATCTACCCAAACATTTGAACCATTTCCTCTCAGTAATGCACTTAAAAGGAAGTTATAAATACATATTGCCAAAAAGGGAAAGGAGTCATGTGACATTTTATTTAAATGTTGCATTTATTCTATAGGCCAATTATATAGTTGTGTTTCCTTTATGAAGCATTCATCATGTTCAAAATTTCAAAAACACAAGAAAATGATGTGAGCTAAGTAAAAAAGAGGGTATATTGAAGCCCCAGGGCTATCCACGTTATTTATAACATTTAAAAATTCATTTACACACTTATGCCTTATACATGTATTGGCAATCTAGAAATAGATACAAATATAATGAGAATGTTAGAGTATGTCCGAATGAAAGCCTGCTCTCTATTTAAAATAGTCCACCAATAAAAAAAAAATAATAGATACAAAAAGTGGCCTTTTTTAGAAAGAAAAACTAGTCTACTATGATCCTAGTTGCCTTAAATCCGCTAACATCTCTTTTGAACATAATTAAATGTCTTCCATATGCAAGAATGAGCAAATAAGTAAGGAGTCATACCAAATAATGTTATTAGCCATTTAATGTCTATAGATGACATGAAGTTATACAATTTTTTTTTTTACAAAGCCTCTTAAATAATTTTAACATTTCATGGAAACTTTCTCTAATGATAGCAAAATATCAATGGACCTTCATACATACTATGCCAAGGATGAGTATAGAACAAAGACTTTGACCTTGAATCTGAAAATGATGAGATAGATAATAATGATTATAATGAAGGTATAACTTAGCAATATCAAGCACAGCATTCTCACAGGTGAAATTCTGGCTGTATATGTCAAGAGACTGATGTTCTGAAGCCAAAGCTCAAGTGGAAGAGTAATTCAAAAATAAGTTATAGCTTTGTAATTTCAGTATTAAAAGACGCATTTGAAATAGTAAACAAATAATTTAAAAGTGATCCAGCAAAAATGAACATAATATCTTTAAATAAAGGAAAGCCTTCCCCAAAAAGAGGTATAAAAAGATTAACACTAACTCATTTATAAAAGGAAAAGAGACATTTTCAGATAACATGATGAACAAATTAATATTAATGACATTTTAAAAACAGTAGTATCATTTATATAGTACTTTATGCAATGCAGAATACTTCATACATACAGCTAGGTCCTGATTACTATGAATAATGAATCTCTTAAAGTTGTCACATTTTAAAATTTATACTGTATATTTCCATTGGGCAGGAAACACTTCGAATAAATGAGCATTTAAATACATATGACAAATTCAGGGAGTTCATTTTTCCTACAAATCAAAGGCCTAGCTTTAATATTTCATTTGATTTTCACAACTCTAAGAGAGGTAAGTACTATTCCATACATGAAAAAACTGGGACTGAGAGAAGTTAAGTGACTTGACTATGGTCAAGTGACGACCAAGCTAGTGTTTGTGTCAGATTTGTACTCTCGTCTTCTGTCTTGAGATCCAATACTCTAGTTCTTGTTTCACATAACTGCATATAATGAATAATTAATAAAAATAATTCCTTAAAATACCACTAATCACAGAGCACTAGGAAAGACTGACAACAGATATAGTCCTTTGTAACTACTAAATTTAATGGATATTATTTTAAAATAGATAGGGCATATAAAATGGCTAAGATCCAAGAATGGAACTAAAAAAACTCCTTAATAATCCTTGATAAGTGAAATCCACAACAACTTGACAAAGAATTGAACACATGATGGAAGCAGAAAACTGGGAAAGAATTTTTACAATTAGCCTCTCTCATAAAAGCTTCATTTATAAAATATATAGAGAATTGAGTCAAATTTATAAGAATATAAGTCATTCCCCAATTGATAAATGGTCCAAAGATATGAACAAGCAATTTTCAGAGGAAGAAATTAAGGCAATCTATAGTCATATGAAAAAATGCTTTAAATCCCTATTGATTAGAGAGATGCAAATCAAAACAACTTTGAGGTACGTATCACACCTATCAGATTGGCTAACATGACAAAAAAGGAAAATGAGAAATATTGGAGAAGATGTGGGAGAGTTAGAACACTAATTCATTTTTGGTGGAACTGTGAGCTGATCCAACCATTCTGGAGAGCAATTTGGAACTATGCCTAAAGGGCTATAAAATGGGCAAACCCTTTGATCCAGTAAGACTGCTTTATAGCTACATACTAAAGAGACCATAAAAAATGGGAAGAGGACCCTCATGTACAAAAAATATTTGTAAAAGTTCTTTTTGTTGTGGCCAAGAACTGAAAATTGAGGGAATATTCATCAGTTGGGTGATGGCTGAACAAGTTGTGGCATATGAATGGAATGGAATACTATTGTGCTATAAGAAATGATGAACATGTGGTCTTCAGAAAAATCTGGAAAGACTTATATGAACTGATTCCGAGTGGAGCGAGCAGAAGGAGGAGAAAATTGTACACAGTAACAGCCACAGTGTGTGAGGACTGATTTTGATAGACTTAGCCCTTCTCAGCAATCAAAGGACCTAAAACTTTTCCAAAAGAATCGTGATGGAAAATGTCACCCACATCCAGAGAAAGAACTATGGAGTCAGAATGCAGAGTGAAGCAGACTGTTTTCTCTTTTGTTTTGTTTTGTTTTCTCCCATTTGTTATAATTCTTCTACACAAAATCGCTATGTGAAAATGTGTTTAATAGGAACATATGTGCAGATCCCATATCTGATTACATGCTGTCTTGGGGAGGAGAGAAAAGTTAAAACTCATGGAAGTGAATGTTGAAAAAACTCAATAAATAAATTAATAACAAAGAATTGAACACATTACTGAATCATGTGGGTTTGTTCACAAGAAGAAAAAAAAAGATTTATTATGAAAATTCAGGACAATGTTATCCTCATAAGAAATTAAAGAAGGGTCATCTTTCAGAAACCCATAGTATTGAATGTTAATTATTCAAGTATGAAGAAAAAGTTTGTGTAATATATCACTGTAACTATGAAAATTGGCACCAACTAAACAGAAAGACACGGCCAGTTGGCCAGAATTAAAAAAAAAATGTTTGCTATCTTTCATGTACTGATCAGACAACAAATTCTAATGCTAGAAATATAGAACTCAAAATATTATGAAGAAATTGACCACTATATTAAACTGTAATTGTATCATTATCATAGATTCAAGTATTATTCATAATTGTATTAGAGAAGATTAGACACTAATACAGGAAGACTCAATCCTCTCTCTTTTTTATTTCTCTAGCCGGCATCATATAACTGGGATTTTCAGTAGGATTAGGGAAGGATGTTTTTTCTACACTCCAGTAGCACTATCATTTTGCTTCCATTTGACAGTTGAATGGAGTTAATCAGGTATGAACCTGATCCTGTGCCTTCTTCTTGTCCCTTATTTTTCACTGCCTAATTGTAGGCAACTTTTCAGTGATCTCAAAATTGATGTGTGCAGCTTTGTGGGCATTCTATTGAATCTGAAATGTATAGATGTCCCTGGTCCTCAAACTCTTCCAACTATAGGAGCTCTTCTCTTTGTATCCACTAGATAAATGCTATCAAACTCAAAAAGGAATGGAGGCCATTAAATTGTACAGAAACATCCCAACAGCCCATATATTGATACAAAAAATAACATCCAAATTATCTCTATTTCATTTTTTATTTATTTTATTAGTTATTTCCCAAATGTATTTTAATCTGGTCTGGGTCACACTCAGAAATATTTTTGATCTCATGAGGCCTGCGGACCTTGTGTATTACATTTCTGTATATCACTCCTTTGAGAAAAAGATGGTCATCAATATTAGAATAAACTGGCTTAGTTTTCAAAGATGTATCTGAAAGGAATTTTTGAGATGATATAGAAATTATATTATTTAGGTCAAAATGATAACCACAATAAATTTATGTTTGCTTTGTTCCATAATTAAATGTTTTAATAGTATTTTATTTTTTCCTAATTACATGTCAAAACAATTTCTAGCAGTAATTTTTACAAGATTTTGAGTTCCAAATTTTTTTCCTCCCTCCTCCTCCTCTCTTCTGAAAATATTAGGCAATTTGATATAGGTCATATATGTACTATTATGTAAAACATTTCAGGTTAGTTTAGTTGTGAAAGAAATAGATCAAAAGGAAAAAAATATGAAAAAGAACAAAGTAAGCAAAAAAATGTTTCAATATGTGTTCAGGGTACATAAGTTCTTTGTCTGGAGGTGGATAACATTTTCCTTCAAGAGTCCTTTGTACTAGTCTTGGATCATTCTGTTGCTGAAAAGAGTTGAGTCATTCATAGGCAGTCATCATGCAACATTGCTGATGATGTGTACAATGTTTTTCCACCTCTGCTCACTTCACTTTACAGTTTATACAAGTCTTTTCAGGTTTTTTCTGAAATCTTCCTGTTCATCATTTATTATTGCACAATAGTATTCCAATAAATGCATATATCACAGTTTATTCAACCATTCCCCAATTGATGGACATCCCCTCAACTTCCAATATTTTGCCACCATGAAAAGGGTTGCTACAAATTTTTCTTCACATGTAGGTCCTTTTCCCTTTTATGTGATCTCTTTGGGATACAGACCCAGTAGTGGTATTGCTGTATCAAAGAGTATAGATAGTTTGGTTGCCCTTTGGGCATAGTCCTAAATTACTCTCCAGAATGGTTGCATGTGTTCTCATAGGTAACATATATCTTAATGATAAATATATATTATTTCATATTACTGATATAAAGAATGCAGTTCTAGTTTTGTTTGAGCTTTAGCTAAGGTTGGTACTTTGAAATGTAAATGAAAGTCAAAATGAAATTCAGTGGGCATGAAATCACAAATGAGATTCTCACAGAGTTCTAATTATGGAAATAATCATAATAGAATTGTTTTTTTCAAAGAAATAAGCAATGTGGGAAAGTTGTATTGAATTAATATTGTTTATGAGTAATTCCGGGAAATAAATAATATCTAAGAATAATCTATACTGACCATACAAAATTAATGCAAACCATACATAATATATAGTTATTTAAGTCATAAATAATAGAGTGAACATGCAATTTGACAGAAATTCATAATATTTAAAATTATGCAGCTGTTCTTATTGATAACAATATATAATTACCAGTCCTACCCTCATACGTATAGTGTTTTATGCTTTACAAATATGTACACATACACATGCACACACATACACATATTCTGTAACTATCATCTTCCTTTTCCATCTGAAATAATTCAGTCTCAGAAAGACCAAGAGACTTGGCTATGTGCCATGAATGAGAGTTAAGTGTCAAGAATGACATTCATGTGCCAGAACTCAGACTGTCTATATATAGAAAGAGGGCACAGAGTGAGTTGACTGTGAAGGTATGATATCTAAAAAATAAAATCAAATTAAGGGATGAGAGAGGAATATATTGAGAGAGGGAGAAGAGGAGAGGGAATGAGTGAATCTTGCTCTCATCAGATTTGACCTGAGGAGGGAATAACATACACACTCAATTGGGTATCTCACCCCACAGGAAAGAAGGAGGAAGGGGATAAAAAAGGGAGGATGATAGAAGGGAGGGCAGGTAGGAGGAGGAGGTAATCAAAAGCAAACTCTTTCAAAAAAGGATAGGGTCAAGGGAGAAAATTGAATAAAGGGGGACTGGATAGGAGGGAGCAAAATATAGTTAGTCTTTCAAGACATGAGTATTGTGGAAGTGTTTTACATAATGATAAGCATGTGGCCTATGTTGAATTGCTTGCCTTCTTAGGGAGGGTGGGTGGGGAGGGAAGAGGGGAGAGAATTTGGAACTCAAAGTTTTAAAGCAGATGTTAAAAAAGTTGTTTTTGCGTGCAACTTGGAAATAAGATATACAAGCAATGGGGTATAAAACTCTTATTTTGCCCTACAAGAAAGTAAGGGAAAAGGGGATGGGAGAGTGGGGTGACAGAAAGAAGAGCTGATTGGGGAAAGGGGCAATCAGAATTATCTGCCATCTTGCTGTGGGGGGGGAGGGTAGAAATGTGGAAAAATTTGTAATTCAAAATCTTGTGGAAATCAATGCTGCAAACTAAAAATATTAAAGAAATAAATAATAATTAAAAATGAAAAGAAATGCTTGCTATGTGACCCTGGGTGAGTCACTTAATCCCTGTTTGATTCACTTCCTTTATCTGTAAAATAAGCTGGAAAAGGAAATGCAAACCACTCTACTATCTTTGCCAAGAATACTCCAAATGGCATCACAAATTCTCAGACATGACAGAAACAACTGAACAACAATAACAATGGTGTAATAGGAAGCCATAAGAGCTAATTGAATAAGTGTGTGTGTCTGTTAGGTGGGTGGTGGTGGTGGTGCTGGTGATACTATCCAAACTGCTCCAGGAAAGAAACTTTGGTGGCTTTGTGGTGGAAGAAGGTGAAAAAGTTGATGCATGGAGATGTGGTTGACTGTGAGAGTAGAGAGAAAGGGACAAACATAACAGATAAAATTGACATAGAAATCATTCAGTAAGTAGGCATGTATTAAGTACCTCC
Organism: Phalanger gymnotis; assembly: GCA_028646595.1. Taxonomy (NCBI): domain Eukaryota; kingdom Metazoa; phylum Chordata; class Mammalia; order Diprotodontia; family Phalangeridae; genus Phalanger; species Phalanger gymnotis. The sequence continues at coordinate 8,268 of JAQQSZ010000217.1, read as the reverse complement.
TATATTTCAAGCAATGTCCTAAGGCCTAAGAATATAAAGAAAGGCAAAAGACAGTCTCTATTCTGATGGAACTCACAATATTTCCATGATCTGGGAAGGAAAGAATCTAGAAGAAGTTTAAATAACAAAATAGTAAATGAGGCTCAAAGATACTGAGCTCACTCAATACCACTTCATCACCTTTCATATCACAAGCACATAGGCTGGACTAGCAGACCCACGGACACGACACAGGATTATATCCAAAACCTCTTTCCTCCCAAGGCCATGAAGATCATAGCTCAAGTTTGCAGAAGTTTGTTTGTTTGATGCTTTACAGCTGGATTAGCTACTGCCTTTGGGAGCAAAAGCCTGCAGAGATGGCAAACCAGAAACTCTACTGCTGCAAATTTCTGAACTGGAATTGCTAAGTAAAGCATGATCTTGACTGAGTCACCAGGGAAAGCAAGGTGTGGAATGCTTATTGCAGGCCAGAGAACTGAGGAGCAGAGGGAGTGAGACAGGTCATCAGGACAAGACACTCTGCTTGTGGGGAGTTGCGTGGCACTACATCAATCCTGAGGGAAAGAGCACAGCTCCCTGCTAGGGCCAGGTCTAATTATCCAGACATCAGTTCAAACAGATACCTAAGCAGGTGAACGGTGAAGTATCCAGTGTGGAAGGATGCTGAGCACCTTGAGAGCTAACCACCTAGGAAACCAAAATTAAAAGGGAGGAAGTCAGGAAATGAGTGATACGAAAAATAAGGGAGTTGTGGGGGGGGATAAAAATGCCAAGGATTTCAGAAAGAAGAAATCTCAAATGCTCAAACATATTCAGATCCACCAACAAAGAAAACCAATTGTAAGAGAGGGAAATATGGCCTCCAGATCTAGTAGACAATTTTAGACATCTATGAATGAATACTGAGAAAGAAATGATTCGGCACTTGATGAGACAGAAAATTCTGTGGAATTTGAGGAGAACTTAGAACCATGATATGTTATTCCCTATTAGTTTAAAAATGAAACGGGAATCATGAGAGCAGAATTTATGGCCTATATAGCAAAAATAATGAGCAGGATAGAAAAAAAAATGAAACTACAATGGCACTCCTCATCAAAGAAACAAAAGTGATAATAATAGATTTGGAATGCAAGTACATAAAAGTAAAGGACAACCTAGAAGAAAAGACACAAAAAAAGAAAAACAAAAGCAAAACAATAACATAATTCACTCACTACGTAAGAAAAACATATGACTTGAAGACAGGATTCATTGAGATAAATTAAGGATCATATGTCTCCCAGAAGAACATGACAGGACAAAAGACTTTAACATCGTGGTGAAGGAAATAATAGATAATTTCCAAGTCTCAGTGATTGTATCTCCACAACATTATGCCTAAGCTTTCTCTTCCACCCTTAGTCAAACCTATATCACTCACCCTGACCATGCTATCACAATATCTTCTTAATTATTCCCCTTGCCTCTCCCCTTTTGAATCTATCCTTCCTACAGTGGCCAGATATATTTCTAGTCATATCACTCCCTTGTTCAATAAACTTCAAAAATCTCTAGGACATCTAGAATAAAATACAAAATCCTTTACTTTTCATTTAAACTTGTGAAAAACCTGATGATACTTTAATCCATCTCCCATACTCCATGCTCCAGCCATGCTAACCAAACTGTGGCTCCCCATAAATGATATTCTATCTGTACTCTCCATGCCTTGCTTTTATAGTTGCACCAACACAACCTTGAATAGTAGTTACTTAATAAATGTTTGTTTGATTCCAGATATGGTTTATGTCTTCAAAAGTGATCAATTAAAACTACAATTCTCCAATAAGGCCATGAAAATAATGATATACGTTAAGTGTAAGTATGCTGGCAATGAAGAGTTGTGAAAGAAAAAAATTGTAAAGATATTAGTAATATCTTTACAATTTTTTTCTTTCACAACTCTTCAAAACAGAAGTTTTACCCTTCTAGTATTTAGAATATTTAAGATATCTATTCATTTAAGAACTCTTTATTGAATTACTACCATATGCAGAGTACTATAAAGAGTCCCAAAAATTTAATTTTACAGTTCTTACTTTCATAGACTTTATTATAGAAATCACAGTGGCTAATTGGTTAATTTGGCAATCTCTAGTAATCATTTCCAGCAAAATTCTTGTATATTTAACAAACATCCACTTAGTTATGAGAGATGGAGTAACACAGGGAGTCATGTTTTCTCAGCTTCTTACAATAGATGATGTATTTATAATCCAGGTCATACTTTTAAAAACCAGTGCATAATCTATATTATTAGTAATAAAATGTACGTATCAATGGTTATAACTAGTTTCTTCAAGTTATTAAAATATTATTGATTTTTATATATAAATAAAGATGAAAAATATACCTATGGATTGTATCCTATTTAAGTTAGAAAACTACTTCGGTCTGAGATCCTGCCAATTTTGTAAATGCCTATAAGCTGATTTCTCATGTTAGTCACATAGAGTATTTGTCTGGACAGATGTTCCCTCTGTGAGTAATAATGGGAAACAGGGCAGACATGGGATTAGGTCATGGAATCCTTAAGGTAAATATATATTCTAGGCTCTCATGAACACCTACGTTTGTGATATATTTGATAAAATATAAGTTAAAAATGAAAACTTCTCAATAATTATAATTACTATGAAGAAATCAGTCAATCTGTTTCATTATTTGATGTTTATCTGATTATCTGATAAATATTTATCACACCTGTTGTGTCCCAGGAACTCTGCTGTACACTGGTAATACAAAAGGAGGCAAAAAAAATACTCCCTGCCTTCAAGAAGGTCACAATCTACTTGAGAAAACTACATCCAATAAAATAGATAGATAGGTATAGATTAATCTATATATCTATATCTACATCTATCTATCTATATACACTGTACACATGTACATATATGTTTGTATATATGCATGTGTATATGTATGTGTCTGTGCACACACATGTGTCTAAATATGTGTGTGTATATATGTATATATATATAAAATATATATAGCTACATACAGTACAATAGGGAAATAATTAAAAGAGAAAAGCACTGAAATTAAGAGGAGCTAGTGAAGGCTTTCTGTAGAAGGTTAGCTGGGACTTAAAGGAAGCCAGAAAGGTTGGTAATTAGATAAGAAGAAAAAGAATTCCAGTCATGAGGGAGAGCCAGGAAAAATACCAGAGGTAAGAGAGGGAGTGTCTTGCTCATGTGACAGATAGGAGGCCAGAAACACGGTAATGAAAAATACATGTTAAGAAGTAAGTAAGGTATAAGAAAACTGGAAAGGTAGGAGGAGGTTAAGTTATACTGCTATTGGAATTCTAAACAGAGCATTTTGTATTTACTCCTGGAAATAATAGGAAGCCACCTGAGCTGAGAGAGAGAGAGAGAAAGAGAGAGAGAGAGAGAGAGAGAGAGAGAGAGAGAGAGAGAGAGAGAGCATGAGCACACTCACACATATGAGGGAGGAGGAACTTATTATAATTACATCTTAGAAAAATCACTTTAGTATATGAATGGAGAACAGATTAGAGTCAGGAGAGACAAGAGGAAGGCCAACCCATCAGCAGTCAATTGCAATAATCAAGGTGTGACATAATAAGCACCTGTACTACAGTGGTGGCAGTATTAGAGGAGAGAAGGGGGTATATTCTAGAGATCTTGCAAAGACAAAAATCAGAAAACTTTGGCAAAAGCACGGTTATAAACCTTGTCAATAGCATGGATATGAGCTAGGTTGTTAGCCTGAGGGACAAGGAGGATGGTGTTACCCCCTGTAGTAATAAGAAAGTTGGAGGGAGGGGGCAGACCAAGACAGTGGAGTGAAAGCAGGGACTCACTTGAGCTCTCCCACAAATCCCTTCAAACACCTGTGAAAAATGACTCTAAACAAATTCTAGAGCTACAGAACTCATGAAATGACAGAGTGAAATAAGTCTCCAGCCTAAGATGGCCTGGATGGTCACTACGATGGGTCTATTTCACCATGCTGGAAGTGGTGTGTCCACTCCAGCACAGACCATGCAGGAGCAGGCCAGGCAGAGCAGGTCTCAGGGCTTTGAATCACTGAGCTGTGGCAATTTCCAGAATTCTCAACCCACAAAGGCCAAAGACAACTGAGCAGGCCAGTGTGAAAACTGTTGGACATCAGGGAGAGAAAAGTGCAGTCTGGTCCCTGCCCTGGGGTGGCAAAGGTGGCAGCAGTAGCAGCAGCAAGGACCACTGATTTTTATACTCCAGGCCCACAGATGGTGGGGGAAATCAGGTGGCTGATTAGAGCAGCAGTGCAGAAATCTTCTTACTGGTGCTGAGGCAAGGTTATCTTGCTTTGCCATGCTTGGATTTGGGTAGCAGTACTGATTGGCAGTCCTTGGGAGAGGATAAGTGCTGGTGGAGCAGAGCTTGTGGTGGCTGTGGAGAGGGAGTCCTGTTGGAAGTTACACAGCAGAAAAGAGTGTTTGAGATCACTCACAGACCATAGCACAGGCCAGGAGAGGAGTATCATACCACCCGGAAGAGAAGTAGCTCTGAAAACAGCTGCACAAAACCAATGAAGCTTGGGACAGAGCACTCTCCTCTCTGGAAGCAGTCATGCCCTGACAAAGAACTCAAACATCAAGGAACTGACTGGTGAAACGAGCAGTCAGGATAAAAGGACTCAGGCTATAGACTCTTACATTGGTGACAAAGAAGATCAAAACTTACAGCCAGAAGAAGTGAACAAAGTCAAAGATCCTACATCAAAAGCCTCCAAGAAAAATAGGAATTGGTCTGAGGCCATGGAAGAGCTCAAAAAGGATTTGGAAAAGCAAGTAAGAGAAGTACAGGAAAGATTGGGAAGAGAAATGACAATGATACAAGAAACTCATGAAAAATGAGTCAACAACATGTTAAAGGAGACCCCCAAAATACTAAAGAAAATGACAGCTTAAAATTTTATAACTCAAATGGTAAAAGAGCTCCAAAAGCCAATGAAGATAAGAATGCCTTAAAAAGCAGAAATAATGAAGTGGAAAAGGAGGTCCAAAAGACCACTGAAGAAAATACCCCCTTAAAAAATTATAATGGATCAAGTGAAAGCTAGTTACTTTGTGAGAAATCAAGATATTATGAAACAGAACCAAAGGAAAGAAGAAAACAGAAGACAATGGGAAATATCTCATTGGAAAAACCACTGACCTGAAGAATAGATCCAGGAGAGATAATTTAAAAATCACTGGACAAGGCAGAGCCAAGATGGCAACTGGAAAGCAGGGACTTGTGAGAGCTCCCCACCAGGTCCCTACAAAAACCTGTAAAAATGACTCTGAACAAATTCTAGAACTTCAGAACCCACGAAATAGCAGAGAGAGGATGTGCTCCAGCCTAGGACAGCCTGGATGATCGTGGGGTAAAGTCTATCACACAGAACTGAGAGTGGAGTGCAGCAGAGCCCAGCATGAGCCCTGCCTGGACCAACCAGACTAGGAGGCTGGTGGAATAGGCCCTAGCAGCCTGAATCACTGAGTCGTGGCAGTTACTAGACTTCTCAACCCAAAAACACCAAAGACAACAGAGAAGGTTAGTGGGAAAAGCTCCTAGGACAGAGGGAAAGGAGTTCGCGGTTTGGCTACTGCCCCAGGGTCAGCAGAAGTGATACAGCTCTGAGGCTACTTACAGAATGACAGCTGCATTTGCTTCCAGCACCAGGACCACATGGTGGGAGGAATTAAGGGGCAGATCTCAGCAGGAGTGCAGTGCCAGCTTAGATCTGAGTCTGGTCTGGGATGGTGGTTCTTGGGGTAGGAGTAGTGCTGGTGTGGCAGAGCTTTCTGTGTAGAAATAGCTCTGAAAACAACAGCAAGCTCCTAAAGCTTGGGAGAAAGTACTCTCTAGTCTACAAGCAGTCATAGCCAGGCAAACACTCAAGGGTCAAGTAAGTTGGCTGGGAACATGGCCAAGCAGTGAAAACTGACTCAGATTCACACTCAGGCTTTGGAATCTTTCTTTGGTGACAAAAAAGACCAAAACATACAGCCAGAATAAGTCAACAAAGTCAAAGAGCCTACTTCGTAAGCCTCCAAGAAAAACAAGAGCTGGTCCCAGGCCATGGAAGAGCTCAAAAAGGATTTGGAAAAGCAAGTTAGAGAAGTAGAGGAAAAATTGGGAAGAGAAATGAGAGGGGTACAAGAAAGCCATGAAAAACAAGTCAATGACTTGCTAACGCAGACCCCAAAACACTGAAGGAAATAACACCATAAAAAAATAGACTAACTCAAATGGCAAAAGAGCTCCAAAAAGCCAATGAGGAGAAGAATGCCTTGAAAGGCAGAATTAGCCAAATGGAAAAGGAGATCCAAAAGACAACTGAAGAAAATACTACCTTAAAAATTGGACTGGAGCAAGTGGAAGCTAGTGACTTGATGAGAAATGAAGATATTATAAAACAGAACCAAAGGAATGAAAAATTGGAAGACAATGTGAAATATCTCATTGGGAAAACCACTGAACTGGAAAATAAATCCAGGAGAGACAATGTGAAAAATATTGGGCTACCTGAAAACCACAATCGAAAAAAGATCCTAGATATCATCTTCAAGAAATTATCAAGGAGAACTGCCCTGATATTCTAGAGCCAGAGAGTAAAATAGAAATTGAAAGAATCCACCAATTGCCTCCTGAAAAAGATCCCAAAAAGAAAACTCCTAGGAATATTGTTGCCAAACTCCAGGACTCCCAGATCAAGGAGGAAATACAGCAAGGAGCCAGAAAGAAACAATCAGGATAACAAAAGATCTAGCAGCTTCAACATTAAGGGATCAATGGGCTTGTAATATGATATTCTGGAGGTCAATGGAGCTGGATTAAAACGAAAAATCACCTACTCAGCAAAACTGAGTATCATGCTCCAGGGCAAAATATGGATTTTCAATAAAATAGAGGACTTTCAAGCTTTCTCAGTGAAAAGACCAGAGCTGAATAGAAAATTTGACTTTGAAACACAAGAATTGAGAGAAGCATGACAAGGAAAACAAGAAAAAGAAATCATAAGGGACTTACTAAAATTTAACTATGTTGTTTACATTCCTACATGGAAAGATGGTGTGTATAATTCATGAAGCCTCAGTATTAGGGTAGCTGAAGGGAATATACATATGTACATATATATATATATATATATATGTATACATATATATGCATATATATGTATGTGTGTATATATATGTATACATATGTGTATATATATGCATGTATATATATACACATATACACATATATGTACACATATATACACATACATATAGACAGAGGGTACCAGGTGAGTTGAATAGGAAGGGATGTTATCTAAAAAAATAAAATCAAATGAAGAGATGAGAGACGATTATATTGAGAGAGGGAGAAAGGGAGAGACAGAATGAGGTAAATTATCACGCATAAAATTAGTAAGAAAAAGCAGTTCTGTAGGAAGGGAAGAGAGGGCAGGTGAGGGGGAATGAATGAAACTCAACCTAATTGGGTTTGACCTGAGGCATGAATAACATACACACTTAATTGAGTATCTCACCCCAAAGGAAAGAAGGAGAAAGGAGATAAAAAAAGGGGATGATAGAAGGAAGGGCAGATAGGGGGAGGAAGTAATGAAAAACTAATACTTTTGAAAAGGGACAGGGTCAAGGGAGAAAACTGAATAAAGGAGGTTAGGATAGGAGGGAGCAAAATATAGTTAGTCTTTCACAACATGAGTACTGTGGAAGGGTTTTAAATAATGATATGCATATGGCCTATGTTGAATTGCTTGCCTTCTTGGGGAGGATGGGTGGGGAGGGAAGAGGGGAGAGAATTTGGAACTGAAAGTTTTAAAAATAGATGTTCAAAGATGGCGACTGGAAAGCAGTAACTGGCGTGAGCTCCCCACCAAGTCCCTCCAAAAACCTATGAAAAAATGGCTCTGAACCAATTCTAGAACTACAGAACCCACAGAGGGGCAGAGGGAAGCAGGACTCCAGCCCAGGTCTGCCTGGATGGTCTCGGGGTAAGGTCTGTCCCAAACAGAACTCCCAGCCCCCAGCCAAGGGGAGCGGAGCTGAGCCAAGCAGAGCCCAGTGCGCGAGGCGGCGCAGCGCGGCGCGGGGCAGCAGACCGTGGACCGACGAGACCTGGAGTGGAGCGGAGGGTGCTCTAGCTCACGCTGTGGCATGTACCAGACCTCACAACCCACAAACAGCAAAAGGTTAGTGAGGAAAGCAGCGGGACGGGA
>JAQQSZ010000216.1:0-22531 GCA_028646595.1 Phalanger gymnotis | reverse complement strand
GGCAGCTGCTTCACTAACCCCTTGTTTGAAACAGACATCTAAGCATCTAAGGCCCTGCCGCCCTTGGCTTGGTGAGGCCCAGTGAATCCGGGCTGTGTGGGCAGGAGAGAACCACATGAGCTGATGTCATCCCTTTTCTGTCTCTTGCCTTGTCTCTAACCTGAAACCTGGCCCAGGGCAATCCCCACCCCACCCTGACAACCTGAGTATCTCTGGATGGATGGATGGATAGATGGATGGATGGATGGATGGATGGATGGTTGGATAGATGGATGGATGGATGGATGGATGGATGGATGGATGGATGGATGGATGGACGGATGGACGGATGGATGGATGTGTGGATGGACGGATGGACGGATGGACGGATGGATGGATGTGTGGATGGATGGACGGATGGACGGATGGATGGATGGGTGGATGGATGGATGGATGGATGGATGGATGGATGGATGGATGGATAGATGGGTGGATGGATGGATGGATGGGTGGATGGGTGGATGGGTGGATGGATGGATGGATGGATGGATGGATGGATGGGTGGGTGGATGGATGAGCAGGCTGGCTCTCATAATGATGGGCAGCTTCTGAACTACCTTTCATTCATCTTTCCCCAGTGTGGGGCACCATCCATGCACTTTCCTACTGGGGCATGTCTTAAATGGAAGCCAGACCTCCCAGCGTTTAGATCAAGCTGTCCAGCATTCTGTGTGTCCAGAGTTCCTTGATTAGGTTCCCTTGGCCCAGGCTATGCCTCTGGTTGCCCCTCAGCTCCATGTAGTGGATGGCTATTCATTTCTTCCCCACAGGAATTACTTCTCTCTTCCAACCCCACAGTGCTTCGACTGAATATTGAGAGACCTGAGTTCAAGTCCTGACACTGACTCACTGCGTAACTTTAGGCACATCTCTTCCTTTCTCTGGGCCTATTTCTTCTCTGCAAAATGATCTTTGTTTCCCTCCAGCTCTGATGATGGCTCAGAGTTCCTAGGGAAGAAACTCGAGCAAAGGAGTGTGACCCTTCCTTCGAACAGGGGGAGGGGGAAGGATTGGGAAAGGGAAGACTGCCTGGAGGTTCCCTGCTAACAGATGATGGGGCAGTGCTAGCCTTGCCATCACTCAGGAAAGGGCCAGAGAAAGAACCAGAGCTGGCTTTCAATAAAAGATTTCTGACTGGCAACACGCTTAGATGTTTTCTGAATGCCAAGGAAGAGTAGCTGGAGGGTTAAGTCCCTTCTCCATGGTTCCTCTCTACCGAAGGGGTGGTCGTAGCAATAATGTCAGAACTTTATTGAGTATGGAGTGCCCCTAAAGTCTGGACACACAGGAAGATTGACGGCAATGTGGAATCATTGCTTTGAGTTCACGTGAATCTTGCAAAGAGCACCAATCTTTGCATCACGAATGATAGAAATCGTACTGAAGATGTTATTTGCTAATAGTCCAATTAAATAAAATGTGGTTGAAAATTTCATTCATTTCATTTCTTGAAAATACGCATTTTTGCCTATGTGTCCAGACTTTAGGAACACCCTGTAGAGAAGTCATGACATCCCCGGAGAGTAAGCTGCTTCTAGCAATTCAAATTGTGTATTGGAGAAAACATCGGATTCAGAGCAAGAAAGACCTGGGTTCAAATCCTATTTCAGATACTCATTAGCTGTGACCTTGGACAAGTCACTTAACCTGAGTTTGCCTCAGTTTCCTTATCTGTATGAGTTTTTTTTCAGAACTTCTGAGATTCTTTCCAGTTCTAAATCTATGATCTTATTATGAAGGGGCAGGTAGGGGGTGAGGTGAATAGAGCATTGGGCCTGAAGTCAGGAAGACCCCATCCCCCTGAGTTCAAATCTAGCCTCAGACACTTACCAGCTATGTGACCCTGGGCAAGTCACTTAACCCTGTTTGCCTCAGTTTCCTCATCTGTAAAATGAGTTGGAGAAGAAAATGGCAAAAGGAAATCAAATATCTTTACCATGAATACCCCAAATGGAGTCATGAAGAGTTGGACACTACTGAACAACAAATGATCTTTCCTATACCAGCTTAGAATGTAGGTCGTCTGCATGAGTGACCATGGCCATAAGATGCTTTTTCTGGTGACCTGCCCCGGGACAGGGGTGACAGGAGGTAATAGTACAGGCTGTGGCCAAAACCATATCATTGCTGACAAGGTAGGCAGTGCCCCTCCTCACTGAGCCCTTGAGAATTCAGGGTCCCCTCTAGGTCACCGCATTAAGAGAAGACAGATTCTGCCAGGTTTACTAGGATGGTAAATCAAGTGAATGGGGGTAGGGGTGGGGTGGATGGGTGTGTGTGCATATGTGACACTGTGTGACCTTAGGCAAGTCTTTAACCTCTGGGCTTCAGTATCTCCCTCTATAAAATGAAGAGGTTGAATCACATAATCTTTGTTTTCTTCCAGATGGTGAAGAAATATTTTCTTTTAGGGTTGGGGGAGAAGCGTACCCCCTGCCCCAATCCACAAATTGTTCTAGATCTGGGATTTTACTGGGATAGGGAATTCAAGGTTAAGAATGTCCTCCTCTATAGATGGCCCCTGTTCCGAAATTGTCAGGCTTAGAGGATGGCCTGGGGGTGTGAGTGGCACCAGACTCAGCAAGTGCCTGCAAGAAATAAAACTTGAATTCGGTTATTCTGACTTTGAGGTTGTCTGTTTTATCTCTGCCATCCTCACCCTCCTATATTCCCATGTTGGCTCTGTTGTAGATATGTAAGTGCCTGAAATTTGGTAAGGAATTTGGCAATCTCTTACACAAACCTTGTGGATAAGATGGAGCCAAGCGAGTTGGAGAGAAGGTGGGTTGGGAGATAGAACAGTTCACCAGATTCCAAACTGATTGAAGGATGAATCTAAAAGGTGACGATTGGTGGATCCGTGCCAACCTGGAGGGTGTCTCCCAGGAAGTACCCAGGAGAACTGTCTAATGCTTTGGTTTACAAAGGCTTTCATGCTCGTCTCATTTGATGACCTGGAGACTGCGGAGCTTGGTTCATTTTTCAGAAGAGAGAATTGTGATCCCTGCTCCATCAGATGGGAGATGAAAAGAGGACTCGTATGGCCTCAGTTAAATCTTGGGTCGGTGACAGATGGTGAGAGTGGTCTGTGTCATTATCGAATTTGGGAGTTTCCTGTTTCCGTGCTGGAGCCCAGAGGCTGAGCAAGGACTAGAAGGATGGGGACTGGACAAGAGGGGTGAATTCTTAGGGGATTGGCTCCTAAGATTCACAACCCCCACCCCTCGTTGCCCAGGATTCCAGGGCTTAGTGATCAATAAGGCTGGCAGCTGGCCACAGCTGGCCCCACAGTGGTCCTGAGTCTTTCGTGCTGGTCCTACTAAGTTCTTAGCTCTCAGATATATTTTTTGGAAACAAGATGGATATACATTTGTGTGGGTCGGGGGGGAGGAGGAAAATCAGGTTTTATGATAGAATTGTGATTTTTCTGAAGCAATGGGAAATCTTTAATTTTTACTATTTCCTTGGATTTCCCTTTGTCAAAGAGAAAAAGAAGTCAACAAGTATTTATTAAGCAATTACTATGTGCTGGGCTCCCTGGTGCTAAGGTTATTAAGAAAGGTAAGAAAAAACTTACCTTGCCTTCAATGAGCTAACATTCTGGTAACATACAACATACAAATAACTAGATATATGCAATATAGATGGAAGGTCAATATGAGAAGAGAAAGCATCAGCAGTTGGGGAGACCAGGAAAAGCCTCCCGAAGGAGGTGGGGGTGTCAAAATTGAGTCAGAACTGGAAGGGTAATGGAGTATGTCCATTCTGGACACCTCTCCAAAATGGAGGCCCCAGAAGGAACTTACCGAAAAGAGAGGGGGGGGCCTATAGTGGAGTAGGTGGGTAGATTTATTTACTAGGAGTATAATGTAACAGGATTTGGCACATGCCCAGACCACTTAAAATGGAGGCACTCATGTGGGAGATGCCAAGGACCTGCTTCTGAGAAAATGTAGAACTGACTCATGTGGTCGGTCACTCTATGTTGGCTTACCACGTGGTTAGAAGCCTCTTTGCATTGTCTACCTAGATGGAACTTGTTGTGTCTTTAACTCTACCTGACTGGGCCAGGGGCAAAAGATTCATTCCCCGCCTCCAGTGGCACCATACATTAAGCTGAGAAAAGGCCTAGGGGCCACTTGTCTCTCTCCTAAGGTGATGTGGCCTAAGAAATGTGCTTGGGGTCTTGACATGTTTCATCTGTCCTTTTCAGTTCTTGGTTCAGGGAGTGGAGTCCCTGCCCCAGAGAGTCATGGGGACATTGGAGGCCAGATGCTGAAACTAGTCTAGCGGGGAAGCCCTAGGAAGCCAGGGTCTTGGGACACAAGGCAGGTGGAAGAGCTGGATTTGAATTTTATGCCGGTTTAGCCACTTGGAGAATTTTTTACAAAAGGATGTTTACTTCAAAGGGGTAATAACAGGCTATTTTTAAGCTATTAAAACTGCACCAAGACTTTTGGGAAACGCTATACTGATCTGTACTACAACTCCATCTCATCGCCAGACCCAGACCCCCCACAGCATGGCCGTAGCTAGGCTTTGCACCTCTTCTCTTTACTTTCCCACCTTTTGTTGTTCATTTTTCAGTCGTGTCCAACTCCACAGAATCCCATTTGGTTGTTCTCAGCAAAGATACTGTCTTGATTTGCGGTTTCCTTTGCCAACTCATTTTACAGATGAGGAAACTGAGGCAAGCAGGGTTAAGTGACTTGCCTAGGGTCACAGAGCTACTGTCTGAGGCTAAATTTGAACTCATGAAGATGCCATCCTGATTCCAGGCCTGGCTCTCTATCCACTGTCAGGTAGCTGCCCCTTTCCAACTTTAACAAGTCTTACGACTACCTTCCACTACTGCTGTTACCACCTTGACCAAAACACATTTCTGGGGTCATTTCCCTTATTTTCTCTTATTAACATGTAAACTCCTTAAAGGCAGGGGCATCTTGATTTTTCTTCCCAACACTTATCACAGTGCCTAAAAGTGCATTTCCATTCATTAATTCACGCAGGATCAGCTTTGGAAATTTCAGTTGAGGCTTAGGTTAGAAAGCTCTGGGGCCCCTTAGTCTGAGGGATATTTTCGATTTTCACAGTTCACAGACTGACGTGGCCAGAAAAGTCACTCCCTGTTGCTCTGTGCCGTAGCAATAGACCCCTTCACTGTTAGCTAGGCTTATAACCTAGACAAGCACAGATCTCACATAAAACCTTCCCAGAACCCATTCTTCAGGCTCAGGGTCATTTCCATACAATGATAAGGCATCAGAAGTGTAGTTTTCTTCTACCTGCATGTCAGACAGCCTTTCTCTTGTGTTTTTCAAAGAACTTTATTCATTAAAATGGGGCAGATAACACAACTCAGGGAATAGTGGGTAAGGAAGTGTTTTGCTCTGGCACACCACAGGAAGGAGTGGAGCCACTTGAATGGATGTGCATCCAGAAACACTGGTAGTATTGATTAAACTACTATCCCTGAGCAAGAAATGAAAAACAAGGGGCAGCAAGGTGGTACAGTGAATAGAGCACTGGCCCTGGAGTCAGGAGGACCAGAGTTCAAATCTGCCATCAGACACTTGACTCTTAACTGTGTGACCTTGGGCAAGTCACTTAACCCTGATTGCCTTGCCTCCCTCCTCCAAAAGAAAAAAAAAAGTAAAGCAGAGGACAGGGAACCTGACAGGCTGAAGTGTGTTTTAGCGTCTGGGCCTGGCTGGTGTAGACTCTCTGCTTTTGGCCTTCTTTGGAATCCTGCTCCCGTAATATGTCATCTTTCCTCATTAGACTGTAAGTTCCTTGAGGGGAGGAACCGTGCTTTTATTTTTAGCCCCAGCACTTAGCACAGCCTGGCTCATAGTTGACGTTTAACCAAGTAGTCTAGAGGTGGCTATCTTTGTCGGTAGAGGAATTACTCAAACTAACAAAATCATGGATCTTTGAAATCAATTTTAAGTGTTTTGTAAACCTTAAAGTGTTTTGTAAACTAAAGATAGGCTTTTTCTTTTTTAGGAGGCACTTGTAGGAGGGGCGACTTTCCTGTTATTTTCAAAAGCCAAAAGCCTCTAAGATTCTAAATCTGTTTACCTTTCCACTGTAGTCAGATCTCTCTTTCAGGTCTAGAACAGAACTGAGACTCTCAGGTTCATCTTTTACCAAATATTTTCTTTTAAAAATACGAAGCCAGATCCTTTTTTATGAAGTAATGAATAATGAATCTGCCCAGTTCTCTGAGATGGGATTTTTAATATAACCGAAAGTTTAGTTCCTCGCTTTCTTCGGAAAAACAAAAATCTCAAAATGTCAGCTTCTTCATCATCAAAACAGGGATAACGGTATTTGCACTACTTACCTCAAAGAATTCTCATAAGGAAAGTACTTCTAAAACCTAACTTTCTACAGAAGCACGAACTACTGTTCCAAATGCAGACCAGAATTTCTTGCAGGGTAAATTCACTAGGTAACTCAGATATGATACACCTTGCAAATAGTAGGGGTGTGGTATATGTGTACTGAGTTCGTGCAGTAGGTTTTTGTATTGACACAGACCACTATGAACTTTAAAACCTCCCTCTTCTGCTTTATTGACAAGTAAATTGTTCAAAAATGTTCTCACAGTTCAATAATTACAAAGACTCAGACTTACATTAAAAAAGTAAAAACCAGATTCCCCCCACCCCCCAAAGCAGTAGTGTCCAGCTCCAAAGGAGCCCCTTTATGGAGAATCTGAGGAGAGAGCCAGTACTGTCCGAAAATGTTACAGGACTAAATGTGGACTAGAACACTCAGTTTCAACCAAAAACAAGTGCACATCATAACAGTGTTTTGGGGTGGGGGGAAAAACCATTGGTGTCTCATGATTAGCCCATCAAAACTAAATCTTCAGTAAGTGACATCCGACTGTCAGATTGGGGCAAAAGGCACACTAATGGGTCAACGAAAAACTGGACATGCCAGTCGTGGGGTTAATTATAAGCTCTTGATGAGATGAGGTCACAAATACGGTCACTAAATGGAGACTATAAGGAAGTGTGAGATTAAATAGCCACACAGACCACCACCACTGCACATGGGCCACAGGAGTCTTCAGGACGGTGCTGTGCGTTCTTCTGCATGATCAATACTGGTTCAGTAATCATGGGGTCTCCATGCAAGTGGAAGATGATGAATGAGAAGAGAGGCTCTCTCATCTGACCCTTGTGAGGAACCAAGAACACAGATGTTTCATCTGTGGGTATTCACTGGGTGTTTATACACACACATTCAAACATACGTATATGTATGTGTGAGAGTACTGCTCCTCCAAAAAAAGGAAATGAGAAATAAAGGAAAAATTTTTCACAACAGTGTTTCTGATGTCTTCAAAGTCCTGATCAGTGCCATAATCGAGGATGAAATGAAAAGCAGATAGTGGGGTAAAAAGGGGAAGGGGGAGATGTTACTGGTAACAGTCCTATATACATGACTAAAAAGTTGGTAGAAAGACGTTTCTGTAGCTGAATACATAATGGCTAAATGAGTCGAAAGGCCACAAATTAACCTCAGCTTTCTTTTGACTTCATGATTCTAGCGATGCTGGGAACAAAGTACAGTGTCCTATTATTTTCCTAAAGTTTTAGGAAAGAGTTACAGGAAAAGGGAAAGTATATTTATCTGAGGATGTAACAGGTCCTTTGTGTGTGTTTCCTATGCAAAGGTCTGTATTTTGTCTAAAAGGACTTCCGGCTAATGAGACATTACGTCATTCTATAGAAAAATAACATTGTCGATACTGTTTAGCATCCACACTACCAGTATTTGCCCCTCTATTTCTTTCTTGGCAGAAGAGATTATTTATTGGTTTTCTTAATGCTTATATGTAACAGATTTATATCACAGCTGTGCAGAAATGAATACATCTCAACTATCGCAACTGCCCAACGTTGCAAAAAAAAGTGATTATTGTAATAATAATTTGTTTTCATTTCCATTTTCTTATCTACAATCTGGATATTTATTTTCTTGTGCAACACTAGAGACTGAGTATCAGTCTTGGCATTCATGTGACACGCTCGCTCTGTCTGCTTCTGAGTACACGGTGCAGCGCTGGGAACGTGAAGCTGAAGCGCTGGCGGCTGGAGTGTTAGGCATCACAGGTGGATTGATCTAGTCCATCTAGTGTAAGCTGATTTCTGTGTGGAGAATTGGGGCTGGGGGGACCACTTGGATTGGAGCTGTTCGATGGAGTAGAGTGTTTGGTGGAATCAGAATCCGGCTGTTAAGACAGAAGAAATGATAATGAATATTCCCAAAGACAATCTTCCATGTTTTTACATATACAATGCCTTTTACCAAAGAATTTCAAACTCTACATCTCCAATTCTAGGCTAAATGGTGAACTTATTTAGGCATAGGAGCTCAAAGCTGTCACATTAACAACAGGACCCCCAAAGCTGAAAAGGCAAGTTTAAGTACTGGCCCTGTTGCTCCGGCGGTGGGCAGCCTGCAGCCTCAAGGCCACCTGTGTCCTTCTAGGTCCTTCGGTGTGGCCTTTTGACTGAGTTTTACAGAACCCTTTTATTAAGTGGATTTGTCCAGCAAAGTTTGGATTCAGTCAAAGGGTCATACTTGAGGACCTAGAGGGCCACATGTGGCTTCAAGGCCGCAGGTTCCCTACCCCTGGCTTAGACTGTGTGGAATGTGACTGTGGGGACATTACTTCATAGGGAATTGTAGGATTATGGGTTGGGAAAAAATCCTGGAGATCATCTAATCCAAACCCTTCATTTCATGGGTGTGGAAACTGCTCTGGGGAGCTGGGATGAAGTCTAGTTTTAATCTTTCAAAACCAATGCTTTTTCTTGATCTTACTTAGCTCTCGGGAGCTCACTCCAAGTTGGAGGCATGTTTAGAATCACTGGGGAGTAAGGAAATGAATCACAGGTGAATAGGACTCCTGAGGGCAACCTTATGTAGTAAAGTGGAATGTGCTGGCAAAGAAGTCAGATCCAGATCCTTGAGCTGCTGCTTGCTACTACCTTTGTGACTTAGAGATGACTTAATCTTTCTGGATTTCCGTTTCCTCCTCTGTAAAATGAAGGATTGGATTAGATGGTGCTTATGGTCCAACCAGCTCAAAATCCATGGTTTTATGATCTCCAGCCAGCGCTAAGACAGTGTAACAATTAGTCAATGAAAAAAATGGCTGAGTTCACACCATGCTACTCATGACAATTCAGTGACTGATAGGGTGGAAGAGGGGAGAGTCTGTTTGTAGGTCCCTAAAGGAAAAACATCACTACTTTGTTATAATTTTTTATCAATTTTTTCCCACTGTGAAGGCAGGCAGAATTCATGGCCACAGATTCCATCCATCTCCCCCTTCCTCTTCCCTCAACAATCAGAAACCTGGAAAATACTGAGAAATTTAATCCACAAGGACTTGTGACAAGGAACCCAGAGAGAAAGAATGATGCGCTTACTATTCCCCACCAACATCACGTAAGCTCAGTGCTTCAAGGCTCACATCCATTACTCTTCAAAACAGACACAGAATCTGAGCAGCAATGGACCTCAACTAATCTGAAAACAAGTGCTTTGTAGTAACATCAGCCTCTGTTTGGAGACCTGACAACCTCCCAGTGCCCGAAGCAACTCTCTAAGGTTGAAAGTTACAGGACAGTTGCCATTCTACATTGGTAGAAGGGATTTCTTCCCTGGAAATTCCCTATACCAACGAAAGCATAAGTCTAGAATGTTACAGAGTTCTAATGCCCTGTAAAAATTGGGAAGGTTTATATGAAGTGAGGAAGAACAAAGAAAGTAGAAACAAAGGAACACACATATTTATTACACCCATGTAAATAAAGACAAACTTAAACAGAAACATAATCTGTATTACACCGCCTTTGACAACTTTGTTTCTATCTTGTTAAAAATTAATATAGACAGCTTTTCTTTCTTTTAATCAGTTAAGAGTATGGTTACACATATAAAAATTTATATTAACTTTCTGTAATGTTTTGCTGAATCATTTCCTTTTGTCACATTTGTTTTTGTTTCTACTCTCCTTTTATCTGTTACTATTCATATTTGAATGAGCACAGCTGAAAATTAAAACAAAACTGATAAAATTAACCTCCCTCCCAACATCTTTGTACTACTTTGGGAAGGGGGTGGGTGTAGGTAAGTAAACTTTTTGCTTATGACCCAAGTGTCTTTCTTCTTAAGGAGTAACTCTTCATATTTACGTAGGACAGAAAAGCTTTGGTTTGACAAGGCAAATTTTACCTCTTTGTCAAAATCCTGGTCAGGATCAGACATACTTCTTAGAGGTATGGTCACTCCCAGTTCACTTCCACCTACAGGAAAAGGAAAGTTTATAACTCAAGTCCAAATTTAAACATTACATTAAGTCCTTTGTATTTCCCTTGCCCCTTCTCTCTCACAGTGCTCATGGACATAACAGGTAGTGCACAATTAATGTTTATTCATCACTCCACATTTATTAGATGCCTTAATAAGTCCAGAGACATGACACCCAGTGTCTTAGCTTGGAGCATTTTCTCTGGCTGCTGCTCATGCCTGGAATCATCTCTGCCTCCTGGCTTCCTTCAAATCCCAACTAAAACCTCACCTTCTACAGGAAGCCTTTCCCGGACCCCTCTTGATTCTAGTACCTTCTCTGTTAATATTTCCTACTTGTCCTGTTTCGTGTATATTACTTGCTTGTTGTTTTCCCCATTACGCCGTAAGCTTGAGGGCAGGCACTATCTTTTGCCTCTCTGTATCCCCTGTGCTTAGCATGATTCCTGGCATATAATAGACACTTAACAAATCCTTACTGATTCCTCATTACTGTGCAATGCACCATTGGAGATACAAAGGTAATAGATGGTTTCTGCCCTCAAGGAATTAAGTCTAGTAGATAATTCCTAAGATTATCTGGATTGCAATTTGTACCTGAAGAGGGCCATGAAACGTAGGTCTTACTTCTTGACTGCGGCTGCCTGGAGAGGTTGGCTGGGGAAGGGCCAGCCTTTTCTTCTTGGGAGGAAGGCAATACGCTCTATATTTGAAAATGCAACATTAAAACACATGTACAACCAAATGCCCACAGCACAGTCATTATGGCCTGTTTTAATGAAATAAGTATTGTGGGTCAGGGACAATAAATGACATAAAAAATAATCTGGGAAAATGTTTAAGATTGTCTTCACTAGGCAAACAGATAATTTCTAAGCCCCACAAAAAAATCGGAAGATGATTTTTGCAGCAGAAGAAGCTAATGTAAACTTTAAAACACTATGTAAATATGCAGTTCTCACCACCAGTGCCATCACATCTAGGTACTAACTGAATTCTCAGGCTTTTGTGGTCAGTCACCTCCAAGAGTGGTCACAAGGAAAGCATTTTATAAACCTCAAAGCACCACAAAAATGGAACCTAATCATTCACAGCCACCCCGTCTGTGTCTCTTGTTCATGCCTTCCCATTAATCTTCCACAAGGGGCTCATCTAGAATGATGAAGCCCCTCCTATGTCTCCGGATGGTGTGTGGATAGCAATGGAACACACAGGTTAGCTCTTGATCTCACTAGGTTGGTAACTGATGGACACTGCATAGAACTAGTATTTTAATTACAGAAAACACACGTGCTTTTCTATTAAGAGGGTAGTAAAAAGATACACCACTATCTCCTCCTGTTATTTAGGACTCAATGCTTGGCTCTCATTTTATTTTGCGAGTAAAAGTCAAGAGCTGAAGATGTCCTGAACAAATTGGTTAACAACAGCACAAAACTGTCTATACTAGCTTCCACTTTCTCGCCTACAAATCAGTTCTCAATCACTTTCACTCTGGCTCCTAAGCCCATCAGTCGACAGAAGCCACTGTCTTAACTGCACATCAGAATACATCTTTCTCAGTCCTCACTGGTCTTCATCTCCCTTACAGGTTGTGGTATTTCCCCTCCTCAAGGCCAAATGGTTTCATTTTTTACATCTTTATATTCCTGGCACCAAGTTATAATTTTTCGCTGAACCGGATAACCCCCACCCCCACCTCCACCCCCCTTCTTCTAGACACTCTCCTTCCCTTTGGCTTTTGTGCTGCTGCTTTCTCCTTGTTGTCTCTCCACCATCCTAACCACTTCTCAGCCTCTTTTTCTAGATCCTTAAATTATCTAAGATCTACTTATCTATTTATATGCCTTAGGACAGTAAGCTCTTTGAAGGTTAGGATGCTCTAATTTGAGCTCTATCTCTCTGGTGTTTACAGAGCAGAGCGGTATGTTGGCAGAGCCAGCCTCAGAATCAAGAAGGCTGAAAATCAAATGCAGCCTCTGCCTCATCCTAGCTTTGTGCCCTGGGAAAATCACTTAGCCTCTCAGTCCCCAAACAATTCTCTTAAGAATTTAAGGTCTAGAGCAGCTGTTCGTTTCTCTGCAGAGTTTCCTTACCAGGAATTCCCTACACCAACGAAATCACAGGTTTGGATGCCCCCACCATCCCTCATCCTCCCAAACCCCCATACCAGTGCCTGGCCAAGCACCATACACACAGAAGGTTTTTAGTAAATACTTGGGTTGAAGAGCTTTCTTCCTCATTATTACTGAGACATACACCTACACATTTTAAGGCTTTCATTTTTCACAGTGCTTTCCTCAGAACAATGCTGGGAGTGGGCAGTTTGAATATTATTCTCTCAGCTCTAAAGCCAAGGGGCTGGGCCTGGGAGGCAATGGGACCTATCAGGGCCTTGTGGCTATTGAGGAGGAGAATCAGAACTTGCAGGCGGGTCTATGGGTACCAGCCCATGACCTGCCTCCTCTCCTACAGCTCCAAGTCTGAAAAAGAGCCCAGGGAGCATCAGCTTAATTATTAAGTGTTAATGTGTTAATAATTGTGCCTACTCTGGAGAGGGAAATAGGAGAGAGGGAGAAAAAGGAAGCAGAGGCATGGCTTAGGTTGAAAAATAGTGATCATCCTGGAGAAAGATTTGGGCAGAGAAAGTTTATGTGATAGGTGTGCTTAAAGTTTGTTGGAGGTCGTATAGGAACAGACTGCTGCAAAGAGGAGGGGGAAGGAAATTAATTCTGTTATTTTCATCAAATAAGGAAAGGACGGAGGAAGACAAGTATTTGTAAAATGCTTGTAAGGCAGCTAGCGGTGTGGACTGCATTATCTTTGCAGCTGCAGCTTTTCATTTTTCAGCTAGGTCCCTTTTTCTTTGAAGGAAAGGCTTCCTCTGGCAAATGTTGGTCAGAAAAGCAGACACTGCAAGGGCAGAGAGATTGTATTTTGTGGATGTAAGCTCCATTCCCATGCCTCAGCCCCATAAATTTATTTAATTTACCAAAGGGAGATCCATGAGCACTTGCATTCCATCTCCTGGCCCCATATGAGCAACGTGGTTGAAATTGGTTGGGTTTGATATCATCTTTGATCTTAGTTCTGGGTCTCTAAGCATCTCTCTGGGGAAAAGAAAACATTTGGAAATTCATTCATATGAAAAAATACTCTTGGTTGTTACTATTAACCTAACCAAACTCTTAAGTGATTAAACTCTTACCGCCTCTGCTGTAATCTCTCTTCCTCAGGAACCTTAAAGACAAATCGCTTTTTACTTCTGGTCCGAAGCATTTGTTTTTTGCTGTTATCAGAAGTTTCTGGAACACTGAGTACAGCTCCTACATGAATAACAAATAATGCACAGTAATTACAACCGTAGCCTATGTATTTGAAATATCACTTATTCTCAGACCAGCACACCATAGGTACACAACACAACTTTGAAGCACATGGATTCGCTGAATCTAGATGAATTAAAAGACTGTTTGCTTATGACATGTAGTAATATAGAAATCTATTGAACAGAAAAATATTCGAAGCTTGTTGTTCCTTCTCTACCTACCTGAAAACTTGTTCTTGAAGTATATTAACCGTGGAGGTTCCCAGTTAAGGAGATTAAGTGTTCCTTCTGTGTTAAGTGGTCTGATCTGGTTTGGAACAAAAAAGCAATTCTGATTATGGTGTATAATTTGCAGAGCTCATATGTTACAACAAAATAACAAGGAATAGATTCCCTTACCTTCCTCAGGCCAATGGTCTGAACCCACTCCATAGTACGAACGTCAAAAACATCAACTCCATATTCACTGTACACTGTGATGTAAGAAGAGCTACAGCCTAGTATAAGCAGAACAAAAACAAAATACGTGAAAAATTTAGATATTGGTAAAACCTGACAACCTTTATAAAAGTGGAAAGTAATGGGTCGTGTGTGTGTGAACCGTGAAGCTTTCCAAAGCTGTACAGATGGCTCCTCTACATCCAACCTGAGAAGCATCGTTGCTGTTTTTCAATTTTAAACGACTACAATCCAAAACTGGTTCCATGTGAAGCAACGGGCTAAAAACACACTACAAAGTCCTATTCTAGCTCTTTCAAAGTCCAAAAAAGCACATGCTGCCAGTGCTTATATGCTCAGTTAATGAAAGAAAAGCTGAACCCATTTAAGGAAATATGATCATAGGTTCTTTCTTTCAGAAATATTAATACAAAAAGGCCTTGGTATTTTAAATTCACAATATGTTACTTGGATGGGTTCTGGAGGCATAATTTTGTTAACAATATAGAAAATTACCTGTCAATATAAATAGTGAGATGACTTGGGAGGGGTAGTGGTTGAATATGGAAGAGAATCGACTATTTTCAAACACTTCAGAAGCAACTATTTTAAGCATTTTCTCCTTTATTCTGTAAACAGATCTCCGAAGGCAATCTTACTATAGTTTAATGTGAATATATTGGAAAGGAACAAAAGTAACTTTTATTTAACACAGTCCTTGTACTTCAGAGAGACCTTTCCTCTAGTTCAAAAGTGTAGAGGAAAAGCAGTTGACAAGGAAGGAGAAGTCCAGACTCTGGTGCAGGCTCTGCCACTACATGGCCGTGTGACTTGGAGCAAGGCCTTTCCCTTTTCTTGAGTCTCAGTCTCCTCCTCTCTAAAATAAAGGGGAGAATGACAGACTAGCTCTCTAAGACCTCACAGTTTCTGACATTCTGTGATTCTAAGACATCAAATGCTTATTTGAATGTGTAGTACTGCAGAAAAGCTACACAGAAGTACCAAGATAACACTGCAAAGCATCAAACCTAGACCTAGTCTGCACACACACACACACACACACACAACCTATTAGGATCAAGCCTTTTCTAAAAAAGAAGCAAGCAGTGGAAAAAGCATTAAGCCAGGAGTAACAAATGAGAATCTTGTCTCTGCCATGAGCTAGCTGAAATTGGGGAAGTTCTTTTATCTCTCTGGGCCTCAAGGTTCCTTCACTGTAAAATAGCTAGAATTTTTATAGCAGTTTTTGGTTTGAAAAGGGCTTGACAAATATTATTTCATAATTTCTAAGTCCTCTTCTAATTCTTAAGAATGGCTCATAACTTTATGATAATTTCAAATGGCAATTTAAAATGTCTAATCATCCATACCAAAGGTGAGATGCAGTTTGTTGGTAGATATACTCTTAGTGTAGCATTACTTTGACAATGTTTGACAGAGTGCTGGAGAATGCTACAAGTACTTGTAAATGCTGTGTAGTTTTAACTTTCAGTCTCAGTCATTCTTCATCTTGAATTAACAATTCACTTCTGTTATATTGCAAGGGAATGGGTACCACTATCTTTTACTGAATCTGTAGCAACTGCAGTACAAAATCCTTTCCACTGAATATTAAAAAAAATGTAGAGTGCTTAAGTGTATACTCACTTTAGAAACATGGCCTAGGTCAGTTGCAAAAGTTCAAAAGCAACATTACTGATAACAGAATGACAGAATTTTAGAGTGGAAAGCCTTTATCTAAAAAGGCCTCTCGACTGCACCACATCTGGTTAAGTGGTCACCCAATCTTTGTCTATGCCCTCCAATGAGGGGAGCGTACACCAAAACTCCAGAGGCTGTACATGCCACTTCTGCATAGCTCTGTAATTGTTAGGATATCTTTCCTTATACCAAACCTAAAGTTGCTTCTTTTCAACTTGGCACTGGCCCCAGAATGCCGATATAGAAGCAAACAGAACATGTTTCATTTTTACCCTATATAACTACCCTTTCAAAAGCTTGAAAGCAGCTATTATGCCAGTCTCTAGCTCCACCACACCACTCCTCAACAAAAAAAAACCTAAACCAAATAAAACATTTCTCTCCTCCAGGCTAAACGTCCTCAGTTCCTTCAACGGATCTTCATATGATACGGACACGAGGCTATTCACCAGCCAGTGTTCTACAGATGATCAACATCCTTTATAAATCGTGGTGTCAAGGACTGTACACAACATTCTAGCTATGGAGTACCAGCGAGAACAGTCACCTTCTTATTCCTGGAAGCTCTGCCTTTCAATGTAGTCCAAGACTCTATCAACTTTCTGCGGGACTGCTGGCTCTTCTTTAGTGCCCTTGAGCCCTCACTGTTCCCAGGATGAACTTGTTTGACCTTGCCTCTCTAATCTGGGCCTGTAGAATTTACTTCTTGTTCCCAAGTTCGAGACTTTACACTTACTCCCTATTAAATTTCATCTTATCAGATTGGTCCCAATCTTCTAGATCTCTTCGGAACCCGACTTTCTCATCTAGTAAGTTCGTGGCCCTCCTAGCTTTGTGACATTTGCCGATGCTTTTATCTAAGTAACTACAAAAACATTAAAGAACACAGGACAAGCATAGGTCCCTGGCGCACTCCGCTGAAAATCTTTCAAGCTATCATCAAAACTGTTCCAACCTGTTCTAAATTCAACTAGTAGTATTGTCAGCTAGCCTATATCTCTCCATCTTTTCCACCAGAATACTATATGGTACTTTAAAATACGGCATTCCCCAATCTCCTATTTTAGTGTCCTTGTCAAAAAGGGAAATTAGAAATAAATTTATTGCCTTTTACAGACTCTATTCTCTTCTCTTTTTTGAAAACTGGGAAATTTGTCCTTCCTTCAAACCTGTGGTAACTTTCCTGTTCTTTACAATCTTTCAAATATTACTGGCTCAGCAATCATATCAATTTCTTGAAAGGATGGGATAGGGAACCAAGAAGGTGGAGTAGAGGAAACACTATAGCTAAGTTCTCCCAACCTTCCCCTCCAAACAACTTTAAATTAACGCCTCAAATCAAATTCTGCAAGCCCAGCCTAGGATAGGAGATCAGAAGAACAGATCTGTGACAGTGGAGTGGGGACTCTCCTGGAGCACATGTGGTGGCAATACCAGCTGTAGCCTTGGAGGTGGCAACAGCACCAGCTTCAGGAGCTCTTGGCCCTAAAACAGCAAGGGGGAGGGACAACTGGTAAGAAGGAGATTACAAGGGACCCCTGTGCTAGCACTGATCACAGGATTGGGCACTGTCTGACAGCTCCATTGCCCACTCCCACTTCTAGGTCACAGTTCCAGAGCAAGAGGAGTGGTTTCAGTCACAAAGGATCAGAGGCCTTTACTGGGTAAGGCCCAAAGCACAGATCAGGAAAGCATCTCCCCAGATCACCACCTCGGAAACAGTGAAAAAGCTTCCAAACTCCCACTAACTAGTTCTGAAAACAGCAGTGCAAAAAAGCCTGAAGATCAGGACACTGCCCTGCACCCCCAAACTCACCCTGGGACTAAAGCTCAATTTTAACATAAAGTTCAAAGTCAAGAAATAGGCTGAAAAAAAAATGAGCAAACGGAAAAGAACATGACCATAAAAAGCTACTATGGTGAGAAGGAAGATCAAGAACTAGAAGATGACAATGATATCAAAACAGCTACAAGCAAAGCCTCAAAGAAAAATGTGAATTGGACAAAAGCCCAACAAGACTCCCTGGACGACCTAAAGGAAAGATTTTAAAACTCAAGTAAGAGTGGTAGAATAAAAACTGGGAAACAAAATTAGAGCAACAAAAGCAAATTATGAAAAGACAATAGCTTGATTAAAAGAGCCACCAGAAAATAACACTTAAAAAAAATGGCCAAATGATAAAAGAGGTATAAAATCTCACTGAAGAAATTAATTCCTTAAAAATTAGAATCAGTCAAGTGGAATTCAAATGGAATCACTCCATGAGACATCAAGAGTCAAAGTCAAAAGAATAGTAGTATGGAATATCTCATTGGAAAAACAGCTGACCTGCAAAATAGAAAGAGCCTAGATATCATATTTCAAGAAATTACAAAGAAAACTGTCTTGATATCCTAAAACCAGAGGGTAAAACAGAAATAGTGAGAATTTACTGATCACTTCCTGAAAGAGATCCCAAAATGAAAATTTCCAGGAATATCATAGCCAAATTCCAGAGCTCCCAGGTTGGAAAGAAAATACCTCAAGTAGCCAGAAAGAAACCATTCAAATACCATGGAGCCACAGCCCGGATCACAGAAGATTTAGCAGCTTCCACATTAAAGGGGTTTGCAATATGATATTCTGGAAGGCAAAGGAGCTAGGATTAAAACCAAGAACAACTTACCCAGCAAAACTGAGTATAATCCTTTAGGGGGGAAAATGGACATTTAATGAAACGTTGAAGTATTCCTGAAGAAAAGATCAGAGACGAAGGGAAAATCTGACTTTCAAATATAAGACTCAAGAGAAGCATAAAAAAGTAAACATGAAAGAGAAATCACGAGGGACTCAATAAGGTTAAACTGTTTACATTCCCACATGGGAAGGCAATACATCTAACTTCTAAGAATTTTATCATTATTAGAGCAGTTAAAAGTATTCTCTATAGAGTGAGGACATGTGAGTGAATTATGTTGGGATGATCTAAAAAAAAAAAAAGAAGGGTAAGAGCAATTTGCTAGGAAATGGGGGAAGGAAGAGAAAGAATGGGGAAAATTATCTCACATAAAAAAGACACTCTAGGAAAAGCCTGTATAATGAAGGAGAAAATGGTGGGGAGGTGGGCAATACTGGAATCTCACTCTCTGAATTGGTTGAAAGAGTGAAGGAATACATACGTGTATGTAAGTATATGTATATATGTATATATATGCTCTCCTTTCTTTCTCTCAACTGGATTCAGAAATCTATCTTACCTGACAGGGAAGTAGGAAGGTAATGAGATCAGGAGGACATGAGGGTGTTAAAAGAGAAGGCAGATTAAAGGATGCAGTGATCAGAAGCCAAACAAATTTTGAGGAGGGATAGAGTAAAATGAGAGAAGGATAAACAAGCCAATAGGATGGAGAAAAATGCAGTTAGTAATCATAACTATGAATGGGATAGCAGGATGGATTAGAAAGCAGAATCCAATAATATGCTGTTTACAAGAAACACATCTGAAACAGAAAGATACACACAGTTAAAATAAGGGGCTGAAGCAGAATCCATTATGCTTCAGCAGAATTTTTTTCTTAAAAAAGGCAAGCACAGCAATTATGATTTCAGAAAAGCAAAAGTAAAAATCGACCTAATGAAAAGAGATAATCAGGAAAACTACATCTTACTAAAAGTACCACAGACAATGAAATAACATCATTATTAAATACATATCCACCAAATGGCATAGCATCCAAATTTTTAAAGAAAACATTAGTTACAGGAGAAAATTAATAGCAAAATTCTACTAGTAAGGAACCTCAACTTTCCTCCTCCAGAGATAGATCAATCTAACTGTAAAATAAATAAAAAATATATTAAAGAAATGAATAGAATTTTTGAAATGTTAGATAATAGATATTTGGAGAAAACTGAATGGGAATGGAAAGTTTAATTTTTTTCTCAGTTGTACATAGCACTTTCACAAAAATTGACTATTAGGGCACAGAAACCTCATAACTAAATGTAGAAAAAGAGAAAGATTAAATGCACCCCTTTCAGATCATAATGCAATAAAAATTTCATTCAAAAAGGGCCATGAAAACATAGATTAAAAATTAACTGAAAACTAAATGATTCTAAAAAAAAATGAGTGGGTCAAAGAACAAACCAGGGAAACAAACCAATAATTTCATCAAAGATGAGGCAACAATAAAACAACATACCAAAATTTGTGGGATGCAGTCGAAGCAGAACTTAGGGGAAAATTTATATCTCTAAATACATTCATCAATAAAAGAAAGAATAGATCAATGAATTGGGCACGCAACTAAAAAAAAACCTAGAAAATGAACGAATTAAAAATCCCTAAATACTAAAATGAAAATCCTGAAAAACAAAGGAGATTAATAACATCTAAAGTAAAAAACAAACAAAAACAAAACAAAACCAAACCACCATTGAACTAAATTTAAAAAAATGAAATAAAACTAGGACTACAATAAAATAAAACAAGGTTTTATGGAGGAAAAAAAATAAAATAGATAAACCCCTGGTTAGTTTGATCAAAGAAGGGAAAAAACTAAATTACCAGTATCAAAAATGAAAAGGGTGAATGCATGACCAATGAAGATGAAATTAGAGTGATTATTGGACAAACCCAATTATATACCAATAAATCTGACAATCTAAGTGAAATGGACAAATATTTACAAAAATATAAACTGCCCACATTGACAGAAGATGAATAGAATATTTAAATAACCCTATCTTAGAAAAAGAAATTGAACAAGCCATCAATAAGCTCCCTAAGAAAAAATTCCCAGGACCAGATGGATTTACAGGTGTATTGTATAAACTATTTCAAAAACTAGGTAAGAAGAAGTCCTACCAGTTCCTTTTATGACATAGATATGGTTTTGATACCTAAATCAAGGAGAGCAAAAACAAGAAAGGAAACTGTAGATCAATTTTCCTAATGAATAGTGATGTAAAAATTTTAAATAAAATACTAACTAGGAGATTACAGCCACATATCACAAAGGCCACACCATACTACTAGGTGAGATTTATACCAGGACTGCAGGACTAGTTCAATATTAGGAAAACTATATGCATAACTGATCATGTTAATAATAATAATAACAACAACAAAAATCAAATTATCACCAACAGATGCAGAAAAAGCTTCTTCTTTTTTTTGGAGGGGGGGAGGCAGGGCAATTGAGGTTAAGTGACTTGCCCAAGGTCACACAGCCAGTAAGTGTGTCAAGTGGTTTGAAGCTGGATTTGATCTCAGGTCCTCCTGACTCCAGGGCCAGTGCTATACTCACTGCGCCACCTACCTGACCCCAGAAACAGCTTCTGACTAAATACAATTCCTATTAAATTCCATTCCTATTAAAAACACTAGAAAGCATAGGAATCAATGGAGCCCTACCTACCTAAAATTAAGAGCAAACATTATCTGTAACAGGAATAAGCTAAAAGCCTTCCCAGTTAGATTAGGGGTGAAAGAAGGATGTCCATCATCACCACAATTATTCAATGTTGTATTAGAAATGCTAGGTACAGCAATAAGAAAAGAAACTGAAGGAATTAAAAACAGAAACAAGGAAACAAAACAATCACTCTTTGCAGATGATATGATGGTATACCTAGAGAATCCCAGAAAATCAACTAAAAATACTAGATGAAAAAATTAACAATTTTAGCAAAGGTGTAGAATATAAAATAAACCCACAAAAATAATTAGCATTTCCATATATTACCAATAAAATCCAGCAAGAAAAGAAACAAAGAAAAATTCCACTTAAAATAACTGCAGAAAATAAAAAATATTTGGGAGTTAAGACAAACTCAGGAACTATATGAAAATATAATAACAAAATAAAAAATAATAAAGACAGATCTAAACAACTGGAGAAATAATAATTGTTCATGGATAGGCTGAGCAAATAGAATAAAAGTGACAATTCTATGTAAATTTATTTTCTTATTCGCTGTCATACCAATCAAACTGCCAAAAAATTTTGTTAGAGCAAAAAAAAATAAAATTCATCTGGAAAAAACAAGAGGTTAAGTATATCAAAGAAATCAATGAAAAGAAAATGTAAAGGAAAACAGACTAGCAGTGACAGATTTCAAACTAAATTATCAAGTGGTAATCATAAGAACAATCTAGTATTGGCTAAGAAAAAAGAGTGGTGGATCAGTGGAATAGATTAGGTACACAATACATAGTAGCAAATGACCAAAATAATTTAGTGTTGGATAAAAACCAAAGGTCCAAGATTTTGGGGCAAGAACTCACTGTTGGACAAAAATTTCTGGGAAAACTGGAAGGCAGTTTGGTAGAAACTAGGCACAGAACAACATACCCATATAAGGTCAAAATGGGAAAATGATGTGGACAGAAAAGGTGAGATTGTAAGTAAATTAGGAGAGCATGGAAAAAATTTACCTGTCAGATCTATGGCTAAGGGAGGAGTTTATGACCAAATAAGACAGAATCATAGGAAATAAAACCGGTAATTTTGATTACATTAAATTAAAAAGGTTTCATACAAACAAAACAAGTGCAGCCAAAATTAGAAAGAGAGCAGGAAACAAGAGATGGGGGTAGGGGGAGGGATTTACAGAAATGTCTCTGATAAAGGCCTCATTTCTCAGACATATATGGAACTGAACCAAATTTAAATATAAAAAGAGCCAACTGATAAAAAAAA
>JAQQSZ010000215.1:0-24674 GCA_028646595.1 Phalanger gymnotis | reverse complement strand
GAAATGCGACTCAAAATAGACCACTTCTCCCAGCAACCCTTCATTAATCAGCGATTTCACCGTCAGAAAATCGCTGTCCCAGCGGCGGTTGTGAAACACCGAAAGCAATAGCCCCTCGCTTTTGGCAATAGCTTCAAGCTCGCGCGCCTGTGCCAGCGTCACGGTAAAAGGTTTATCCACTACCACATGCTTACCCGCTTCCAGCGCCGCTTTCGCCAGCGGGAAATGGGTATCGTTTGGCGTGGGGATCACCACCAGATCGATATTGGGATCGCTAAAAAGCGCTTGCGGCGCAGCCACCACCTGCACCGCAGGCCAGTCGGCCAGCACTTTCTTTTCATCGCTGCTCGAGACCGCCGCCAGCGTCATCCCCGGCGTACCGCTGATGAGCGGCGCATGAAAGGTTTTGCTCGCATAGCCGTAACCGATTAATCCTACCCGGATAGCGTCGCTCATTTTTCTGCCCTCTTAATAAGAAGATGGTGGCCGCGTTGATGCCGCGGCTTGCTCACTCTTTTAACCCGCAACGGTGCTCAGCTTTACGCCATTTGCGCCGCTAAGATCATGTAACACTTGCGTTACTTGAGTCGTTGAGTACCATTTCAGTCTGGTTTCACAATTAGCAGTAGTGTTATGGAAAACGTTTTTAACCGTATTGTAGAACTTATTGGCTGGATTGTTTTGGGCGTTTCGGCCCTGCTTTTAGTTATCGCTCATCATATTGATAACTACCAGTCCCCGCCTTCCGTTGATGTTGTTCAGACGAAGCCGCTGTCGAAATAAACAGTGACCCGCTTCGCAACTATGCAACCGGTTTCTGAAACCGGTTGCATAGTTGCACACGCATTGATTACACTCTCTTTATCAATCGATAAGGAGTTTTTTCATGTCCGGATTTCCGCAACACTTTTTATGGGGCGCCGCTACCGCAGCCTGGCAGGTTGAAGGCGGACACGATGCCGACGGCAAAGGCCCTTCTATCTGGGATACTTATTCCCACCTTCCTGGCACCACGTATCAGGGGACGACCGGTGACGTCGCCGTTGACCACTACCATCGTTTTCGCGAAGACGTGGCGCTGATGGCGGAAATGGGTTTGCAAAGCTATCGCTTCTCTATTTCATGGCCCCGCCTGCTGCCCACCGGCCGCGGCGTGGTGAATGAGGCGGGTGTGCAATTCTACAGCGACCTGATTGACGAACTGCTGGCGCATAACATTGAGCCGATGATTACCCTGTACCACTGGGATCTTCCCCAGGCGCTGCAGGATGAAGGCGGCTGGGAGGCGCGCAGCACGGCGCAAGCCTTCGCTGAGTACGCGCGTCTTTGCTATCAACGTTTTGGCTCTCGCGTCAAACTGTGGGCCACCTTTAACGAGACGATCGTTTTTATTGGCCACGGTTATATTAACGGCATCCATCCCCCTGCGGTGCGGGACCCCGCTCGGGCCATTCAGGCCTGCCACCATGTCTTTATCGCCCATGCGCTGGCGGTCAAAGCGTTTCGTGAAATGGCCGTCGCGGGGGAGATAGGATTTGTCAACGTGCTGCAGCCGCACACTGCCCTAACCGACAGTGAGGAAGATAAGCGGGCGACAGAGATGGCGGACGCCATTCATACCCACTGGCTCTACGATCCGGTATTAAAAGGCGGCTATCCCGCAGATCTACTGCAGCAGACCCAGGCGCTGTGGGGGGTTCCGGTCTTTGAACCGGGAGACGACGCGCTACTGCGTGACAACCGCTGTGACTTTATCGGCCTGAACTACTACCGTCGTGAAACCGTGTCGGCACAGCCTCCTGAAGTCGCGACCGGCGGCGAGCCGGGAGTTGACGGGCTCTTCTACTTCGTGCGCAACCCGCAAAGCACCTATACCGAATGGGGCTGGGAAATTTGGCCTCAGGGCTTAACCGACGGGATCATGATGATTAAAGCGCGCTACGGTGATATTCCGATCTATATCACCGAAAACGGGCTAGGAGCGGTAGACCCCATTATCGATGGCGAAATCGTCGACGACCCGCGAATTGACTACCTCAGCAGCCATATCACGGCGCTGGAAAAAGCGCTGGAACTTGGCGCCGACGTGCGCGGCTACTACCCCTGGTCCTTTATTGACCTGCTGAGCTGGCTGAACGGTTATAAAAAACAGTACGGGTTCGTTTATGTCGATCACCAGCAAAATCTGGCGCGTAAACGGAAAAAGAGCTTTTTCTGGTACCAAAACGTTATTGCCAGCCGAGGCGAACAGCGTTAATCTTCTCTCCCAGGCGCCTTCCGGCGCCTGATTTAGTTCTGGAATACTCCTAAATTTATTTTTACCAGGCCGGAAACATCGTCTGTTCTTGTCACAGGTATTTACAACCGAAATAATTCCATACAGTTTATCTTAAAAAGGAACTGCCGGTTGAGAACAGGTTTACTCGATATGGGTATATTCAACTTAATTTATTCCGATTATAAAATGGATACGCAAATGACCGTTCAGGACTACTTATTAAAATTTCGTAAAATCAGTTCGCTGGAAAGTCTGGAAAAACTTTTTGATCATCTTAACTATTCCCTGACCGATAACGAAGAGATCGTCAACATGTATCGCGCGGCCGACCATCGCCGGGCGGAGCTGGTTTCTGGCGGCAAATTGTTCAACATCGGCGAAGTGCCCAAGTCCGTGTGGCGCTACGTGCAATAAAGACTGTCATCATTCACGCCAGTTGCTTATACTTCCGCCCTGCTTTTATTTATAACTGGCGTTGAATTTGGGAGTAATAATGTCCTCTGACTCTGTGGAACGTATTGGCGGATGGCTTTTGGCGCCGCTGGCATGGCTCCTGGTAGCCCTGCTTAGCGCCTCATTGTCGCTGCTTTTTTTTGCTAAGGCTCTGATCTCTTCCCAGACTTATACATTGCTGGGCAATATGAGTGCCGAACATCTCGCTCTGTGGATTGCTTCCTTAGCTTTTGCCATCGCCATGTGGTACTACACGCTGTGGTTGACCATCGCCTTTTTTAAGCGGCGGAAAGGGGTGCCGAAACACTACATCATCTGGCTGCTGATCACGCTGCTGCTGGCGGTAAAAGCCTTTGCCTTTTCCCCGATTTCTGACGCGCTCGCGCTGCGCCAGCTGCTTTTCCCCCTTCTCGCCGCTGCGCTGCTTGCACCCTATTTCAGGCGTTCTGCTCGAGTTAAACGGACCTTTGTGAATCCGTAATAACCACACAGTTAACCTGTTGTCGCCGGTATCGATTTATTCGATAATAGACGGCTTTTTCTATTTCAGGTCGAATGATGGCTGATTATTTACTGCTCTTTGTTGGCACTGTTCTTGTTAACAACTTCGTGCTGGTGAAGTTTCTTGGACTGTGCCCGTTTATGGGGGTTTCCAAAAAGCTGGAAGCCGCTATGGGAATGGGGCTCGCCACCACCTTTGTGATGACGCTGGCCTCTATTTGCGCCTGGCTAATTGATACCTGGATCCTTATCCCGCTGGATCTGGTCTATTTGCGCACGCTGGCCTTTATCCTGGTCATCGCCGTGGTGGTGCAGTTTACCGAGATGGTCGTGCGTAAAACCAGCCCGGCGCTGTATCGCCTGCTGGGGATCTTCCTGCCGCTGATCACCACCAACTGCGCGGTGCTCGGCGTGGCGCTGCTAAATATAAACCTTGGGCATAATTTCCTGCAATCAGCGCTGTACGGTTTTGCCGCCGCGGTCGGTTTTTCGCTGGTGATGGTGCTTTTCGCATCTATTCGCGAGCGCCTGGTAGTCGCGGATGTGCCGGCGCCGTTTCGTGGAAACGCCATTGCGCTGGTCACCGCAGGTTTAATGTCTCTTGCCTTTATGGGCTTTAGCGGTTTGGTGAAGTTGTAATGAACGCTGTCTGGATAGCCGTGGTCGCCATTAGCCTACTGGGGCTAATTTTCGGCTTAATTCTGGGATACGCCTCCCGCCGTTTTGCGGTGGAAGATGACCCGGTGGTGGAAAAAATTGATGCCCTGCTTCCGCAGAGCCAGTGCTGCCAGTGCGGCTACCCCGGCTGTCGCCCCTACGCGGAAGCAGTGGGGACCCAGGGTGAGAAAATCAACTGCTGCGCCCCCGGCGGCGAAGCGGTAATGCTTAAAATCGCCGAGCTGTTGAACGTCGATCCGCAGCCGGTAGACGGCGACGCGCAAGAAGCCGAACCTGTACGCATGCTGGCGACGATAGACGAAGCGAACTGCATCGGCTGCACAAAATGCATCCAGGCCTGCCCGGTCGACGCCATCGTCGGCGCCACTCGCGCCATGCATACGGTGATGAGCGATCTCTGTACCGGCTGTAATCTTTGCGTCGCGCCTTGTCCAACGCAATGTATTGAACTGCACCCGGTAGCAGCGACGACAGAAACCTGGAAATGGGATCTTCAGACCATCCCGGTACGCATTATTCCCGTGGAACAACATGTTTAAGTTATTTTCCGCTTTTCGCAAAGATAAAGTCTGGGACTTCAACGGCGGCATCCATCCGCCAGAGATGAAAACCCAGTCCAACGGTACCCCGCTGCGTCAGGTGTCGCTGCCGCAGCGTTTCGTCATCCCGCTAAAACAGCATATCGGCACGGAAGGTGAACTGTGCGTGCAGCCGGGCGATCGCGTCCTGCGCGGCCAGGCGTTGACCCGCGGTTGGGGCAGAATGCTGCCGGTGCACGCCCCAACGTCCGGGATCGTGGCGGCCATCGCCCCCCACTCTACCGCCCACCCTTCCGCGCTGGCGGAAATGAGCGTCATTATTGATGCCGATGGCGAAGACCGCTGGATTGAGCGCGATGGCTGGAACGATTATCAGAATAAATCCCGCGAAGCGCTGATTGAACGTATTCACCAGTTTGGCGTGGCCGGACTGGGCGGCGCGGGTTTCCCGACCGGCGCCAAGCTGCGCGGCGGCGGCGATAAAATCGACACACTCATTATCAACGCCGCCGAGTGCGAGCCCTATATCACCGCCGATGACCGTCTAATGCAGGATTGCGCGGCGCAAATCGTTGAGGGTATTCGTATCCTTGCCCATATTCTGCAGCCTGGTCAGGTACTGATCGGCATCGAGGATAATAAACCGCAGGCGATTTCGATGCTGCGCGCGGTATTAGCCGATACGCACGGAATGTCGCTGCGGGTGATCCCAACCAAATATCCCTCCGGCGGCGCGAAACAGCTCACGCAAATCCTCACCGGCAAGCAGGTGCCCCACGGCGGACGATCCTCTGATATCGGCGTGTTGATGCAAAACGTCGGCACCGCCTACGCGGTGAAACGGGCGGTAATTGACGGCGAGCCGCTGACGGAGCGCGTCGTTACCCTAACCGGCGAAGCGGTCTCGCGTCCGGGCAACGTCTGGGCGCGTCTCGGCACCCCGGTCAGCCATTTACTAAAGGATGCCGGTTTCTGCCCGAGCGCTGACCCGATGGTGATTATGGGCGGCCCGCTGATGGGCTTCACCCTGCCGTGGCTCGACGTGCCGGTAGTGAAAATTACCAACTGCCTGCTGGCGCCGTCGGCGAGCGAACTGGGCGAGCCGGAAGAGGAAAAAGGCTGCATCCGCTGCAGCGCCTGCGCGGACGCCTGCCCTGCCGATCTTCTGCCGCAGCAGCTTTATTGGTTCAGCAAAGGCCAGCAGCACGACAAAGCCACTAGCCATAATCTCGCAGATTGCATTGAGTGCGGCGCCTGCGCCTGGGTTTGCCCAAGCAATATTCCGCTGGTGCAGTACTTCCGCCAGGAGAAGGCCGAGATCTCCGCGATCGCGCAAGAAGAGAAACGCGCCGCAGAGGCCAAAGTTCGCTTTGAGGCGCGTCAGGCTCGCCTTGAGCGCGATAAAGCGGCGCGTCTGGAACGTCATAAGCAGGCCGCGGTCCAGCCTGCGGCGAAGGATCAGGACGCAATTAACGCCGCCCTTGCCCGGGTGCGTGAAAAACAGCGTGACGCGGCGCAGCCGATTATCGTGCTCTCCGGCGCCAAACCGGATAACAGCGAAGCCATCGCCGCCCGCGAAGCCCGCAAGGCCGAGGCCCGGGCGCGTAAAGCTGAACAGCAGACGGCTCCGGCGGTAGATGCCGCCGCCGAACAACCGGCAGCCGCCGATCCGCGCAAAGCCGCCGTCGAGGCCGCTATCGCCCGAGCAAAAGCGCGCAAAGCCGAACAGCAGACCGTTTCGGCGGTAGATGCCGGCGCCGAACAACCGACGGCCGCCGATCCGCGCAAAGCCGCCGTCGAGGCCGCTATCGCCCGAGCGAAAGCGCGCAAAGCCGAACAACAGACGGCTCCGGCGGTAGATGCCGCCGCCGAACAACCGACGGCCGCCGATCCGCGCAAAGCCGCCGTCGAGGCCGCTATCGCCCGAGCGAAAGCGCGCAAAGCCGAACAGCAGCAACAAGCAGTTCCCCCGTCGGCAGCCAATGACGACGCCCGCAAAGCGGCAGTCGCTGAAGCAATCGCCCGCGTTCAGGCCCGGAAAGCATCCCGGCAGGCAGTTAACGAGGATTAAATGGTTTTCAGAATCGCAAGTTCCCCTTATACCCACAATCAGCGCCAGACTTCGCGGATTATGCTGCTGGTGCTGCTCGCCGCGATACCCGGCATCGCGGTGCAGACCTGGTTTTTCGGCTGGGGTACCGTGTTGCAGATTATCCTTGCCGCCCTTACGGCGTGGGGAGCCGAAGCGGCCATCCTTAAACTGCGCAAACAAAATATTCCCGCGATCCTCGCCGATAACTCCGCGCTGCTGACCGGCCTGCTGCTGGCCATCAGTATCCCGCCTTTCGCCCCGTGGTGGATGGTCGTGCTGGGGACCGCGTTCGCGGTCATCATCGCCAAGCAGCTGTACGGCGGCCTCGGCCACAACCCTTTTAACCCGGCTATGATCGGCTATGTCGTACTGCTCATCTCCTTCCCGGTCCAGATGACCTCCTGGCTTCCGCCGCATAAGATAGCCGCCCATATTCCAGGTTTTAGCGACGCGCTGTGGATGATTTTCACCGGCCATACGGCGACTGGTGGGGATATGAACAGCCTGCGAACAGGCATTGACGGTATCAGTCAGGCCACGCCGCTGGATACCTTTAAAACGTCGCTTCACGCCGGCCATCCGGTTGGCGAGATCCTGCAGTATCCGATCTACGGCGGCGAGCTCGCCGGTCTCGGCTGGCAGTGGGTTAACGTGGCCTGGCTCGCGGGCGGTCTGTTCCTGCTGTGGCAGAAGGCTATCCGCTGGCATATTCCGCTGAGCTTCCTGCTGAGCCTCGCCGTTTGCGCCACCCTGGGATGGCTGTTCTCCCCAGGAAGCCTCGCCTCGCCGCAGATACATCTGCTTTCCGGCGCAACCATGCTCGGCGCCTTCTTTATCCTGACGGATCCGGTGACCGCCTCTACCACCAATCGCGGACGCCTGATCTTTGGCGCGCTGGCGGGAGTACTGGTATGGTTGATTCGCAGCTTTGGCGGCTACCCGGATGGCGTGGCCTTTGCCGTCCTGCTGGCCAATATCACCGTTCCGTTGATCGATTACTACACGCGCCCGCGCGCGTACGGCCACCGCTGAGGACCCGAACATGTTACAAAGCATGCGCAAACACGGTATCACGCTGGCACTCTTCGCCGCAGGTTCTACCGGGCTGACGGCAGCGATTAACGAGCTGACCAAAAGTACCATTGAAGACCAGGCCGCCCAGCAGCAAAAAGCCCTATTCGACCAGGTGATGCCAGCCGCTCTCTACAATAACGATTTGCTGAAAAGCTGTTATCAGGTTAGCGCGCCGGAGCTGGGCAAGGGCCAGCATAAGGTATGGATCGCGCAGGACGGCGAGAAGCCGGTTGCTGCGGTGATGGAAGCCACCGCGCCGGACGGCTATTCCGGCGCCATTCAGCTGCTGGTAGCCGCCGATTTTAGAGGCACCGTGCTGGGTACCCGCGTCACCGAACACCATGAAACACCGGGCCTGGGCGACAAAATCGAGCTCCGAATTTCCGACTGGATCACCTTCTTTGCTGGTAAAACGATCCATGGGCAAGACGACAGCCACTGGGCCGTGAAAAAAGACGGCGGCGATTTCGACCAGTTCACCGGGGCCACTATTACCCCTCGCGCGGTGGTCAACGCCGTCAGGCGCGCGGGCCTGTACGCCCAAACGCTGCCCGCGCAGATTTCCGCATTCACTCCCTGTGGAGACTAGACCATGAGCGAAGTTAAAGACGTTATTGTTCAGGGGTTGTGGAAAAACAACTCCGCGCTTGTTCAACTGCTGGGGATGTGTCCCCTGCTCGCCGTGACTTCTACCGCCACCAACGCTCTCGGCCTTGGGCTGGCGACGACGCTGGTTTTGACCCTGACGAACCTGACCATTTCCAGCCTGCGTCGCTGGACGCCGGCGGAAATCCGTATCCCTATTTACGTGATGATCATCGCTTCGGTAGTGAGCGTCGTGCAGATGCTGATTAACGCCTACGCGTTCGGCCTTTATCAGTCTCTGGGGATTTTTATCCCGCTGATCGTCACCAACTGTATCGTGGTTGGCCGCGCGGAAGCCTTTGCCGCGAAAAAAGGCCCGGCGCTCTCGGCGCTGGACGGATTCTCCATCGGGATGGGGGCGACATGCGCAATGTTTGTGCTCGGTTCAATGCGCGAAATTCTCGGCAACGGCACCCTGTTTGACGGTGCCGATAGCCTGCTCGGCGGCTGGGCTAAAGTTCTGCGCATTGAAGTATTCCATACCGATAC
This sequence comes from Phalanger gymnotis, assembly GCA_028646595.1. Classification (NCBI taxonomy): domain Eukaryota; kingdom Metazoa; phylum Chordata; class Mammalia; order Diprotodontia; family Phalangeridae; genus Phalanger; species Phalanger gymnotis. The sequence continues at coordinate 15,925 of JAQQSZ010000215.1, read as the reverse complement.
GCCGTTCCTGCTGGCGATGCTGCCGCCGGGCGCATTTATTGGCCTCGGCATGATGTTGGCGGTAAAATACCTCATCGATGAACGTAGCAAACAGCGCAAAACCAAAGCGGCGCAAGCCAATCTCATTGCGCCGTCTGATGTGACGGGAAAAGCATAGGATGAATAAGAGTAAACGCCTGGAGATCCTCATCAGGCTCAGGGATAACGACCCGCACCCCACCACGGAGCTGCATTTTAACTCGCCGTTTGAACTGTTGATCGCCGTCCTGCTCTCAGCGCAGGCCACCGACGTCAGCGTCAACAAGGCTACGGCAAAACTCTATCCGGTCGCCAATACGCCAGCGGCCATGCTGGCGCTGGGCGTTGAGGGAGTGAAGACGTATATCAAAACCATCGGCCTGTTTAACAGTAAAGCCGAAAACGTTATCAAGACCTGCCGGATCCTGCTTGAACAACACAATGGCGAAGTGCCGGAAGATCGGGCGGCCCTTGAGGCGCTTCCCGGTGTGGGACGCAAAACGGCAAACGTGGTGCTGAATACCGCCTTCGGCTGGCCGACAATCGCCGTCGATACGCATATCTTCCGCGTTTGTAATCGGACACAATTTGCGCCCGGTAAAAACGTGGAACAGGTGGAAGAAAAGCTGTTAAAGGTGGTTCCGGCGGAATTTAAAGTCGACTGCCACCACTGGTTAATCCTGCACGGTCGTTATACGTGTATTGCCCGCAAACCCCGCTGCGGCTCCTGCCTGATAGAAGATCTTTGCGAGTATAAAGAGAAGGTCTATTCCTGACGACGCGCAGAGTCATTGTCCTACCGGAGAGATGACTCTGCCTCCCCCCGGCTTTATCGACATTCACGCCATGGTTTCGCCCCGGTTGCGGGTGATTATGCGGTTATATAATCATCAGCCAGGTTATTCATTTTTTTTAGAGTCAAAATTTCTATACATTTGTGATCGGGATCACTTGGTCATTTTGTTGTTGAATAATTGTTAACTCAATTGTACCCAAACCTGCTGATTCAAATACCCTCAACTTAAATAACAACACAATAACCCATCAATTTTTAGGATTATGGGCTATATCACTGGATGCAAGCGCAGTCAGCAGAACATATCGCCTTTATACGAAAAATTTTCCACTATGGCAGATAAAAACGCTTCCATTCACTAAACCTTGATATTTAACTCTGAATAACATTTGAGTATGCGGTGTATTATTCCGCACAAAATATGTGTAACAGATTATTGCAAAGCTATTGCCTGAAGGGGCAGGATAGTGAACATTACCTGCCGTTTTCCCTCCAGAATAACTATAAAGGCGGCGGTCTGAGAAGATTGCGCCCCGAGCACCCCCCGTTAATATGGGATGTAAAAAAAGAGGTATTTGTGTCGACTGCAAACAATAAACCAACCGAAAGCGTCAGCTTGAACGCTTTCAAACAACCACGATCGTTCTATCTCATCTTCTCGATTGAGCTATGGGAGCGTTTTGGTTTCTACGGCCTGCAAGGGATCATGGCCGTTTACCTGGTTAAACAACTGGGTATGTCAGAAGCGGATTCTATCACCCTGTTCTCCTCCTTTAGCGCCCTGGTCTACGGCCTGGTGGCGATTGGCGGCTGGCTGGGCGACAAGGTGCTGGGCACCAAGCGCGTCATTATGCTCGGTGCCATTGTTCTGGCCATCGGCTATGGCCTGGTAGCGTGGTCCGGGCACGATGCGGGCATCGTCTATATAGGTATGGCGACCATTGCCGTCGGTAACGGCCTGTTTAAGGCTAACCCCTCTTCCCTGCTCTCAACCTGCTATGAAAAGAACGACCCGCGTCTGGACGGTGCATTTACCATGTACTACATGTCCATCAACATCGGTTCCTTCTTCTCTATGCTGGCCACGCCGTGGCTGGCGGCAAAGTTCGGCTGGAGCGTCGCTTTCGCCCTGAGCTTTGTCGGCCTGGTAATCACCATTGTCAACTTCACTTTCTGCCAGCGCTGGGTTAAACAGTACGGCTCGAAGCCTGACTTCGCCCCGCTGCAGGTAGGCAAGCTGCTGGCGACAATCGTTGGCGTGGTGGTTCTCATCGCAATTGCAACCTGGCTGCTGCACAACCAGGGTATTGCACGTATGGCGCTGGGCGTGGTTGCGCTGGGTATTATCGTTATTTTCGCTAAAGAAGCCTTCGCAATGCAGGGCGCCGCGCGGCGCAAAATGATCGTCGCGTTCATCCTGATGCTGCAGGCGATTATCTTCTTTGTTCTGTATAGCCAGATGCCGACCTCCCTTAACTTCTTTGCGATTCGCAACGTTGAACACTCTCTGCTGGGCATCGCTTTCGAGCCTGAGCAGTACCAGGCGCTGAACCCATTCTGGATCATTATCGGTAGCCCGATTCTGGCCGCTATCTACAACAAAATGGGCGATACCCTGCCGATGCCGATGAAGTTTGCTATTGGTATGGTCCTCTGTTCCGGCGCCTTCCTCGTACTGCCGCTGGGCGCTAAGTTTGCCACCGACGCAGGTATCGTGAACGTCAGCTGGCTGGTTATCAGCTACGGCCTGCAAAGTATCGGTGAACTGATGATCTCCGGCCTGGGTCTGGCGATGGTTGCGCAGTTGGTTCCTCAGCGTCTGATGGGCTTCATCATGGGCAGCTGGTTCCTGACTACCGCTGGCGCCAACCTGATCGGCGGCTACGTCGCCAATATGATGGCGGTGCCGGATAACGTAACTGACCCGCTGATGTCGCTGGAAGTTTACGGTCGCGTATTCCTGCACATCGGTGTCGCCACCGGCATTATCGCCATCCTGATGCTGCTGACGGCGCCGAAGCTGAACCGCATGACCCAGGACGATGATAAAACGGCAAAAGCCAGCGATACCGCTACGGCCTAAGCTCACCGGGAAAACCCAAAACTTTAAACCGCTAACGCGCTGTTAGCGGTTTTTTTTTGCCCCTGGGCGGACTAACATACAGAAAACCGCAGCCACGAGGAGTTACCGATGAAACTGTTCTACAAATCCGGCGCTTGTTCTCTTGCTTCGCATATCGCGCTACGCGAGAGCGGCCTGGACTTCACCCTGCAGGGCGTTGACGTGATGAAAAAACGTCTCGAAAACGGGGATGATTATCTGCTGGTAAACCCGAAAGGTCAGGTGCCGGCGCTGCTGCTGGACGATGATATTTTGCTGACGGAAGGCGTGGCCATTATGCAATATATCGCCGATCGCGTGCCGGACCGCCAGCTGTTGGCACCGGTGGGAAGCATCGCCCGCTATCAAACGCTGGAGTGGCTAAACTACGTGGCGACGGAACTGCATAAAGGCTTTACCCCGCTGTTTCGCCCCGATACGCCGGAAGACTACAAACCTGTCGCCCGCGCGCTGCTGGATAAAAAAATGCAGTACGTGAATGAATGTCTGGAAGATAAAGAGTGGATTAACGGGCATCGTTTCACTATCGCCGATGGCTACCTGTTCACCGTGCTGCGCTGGGCGTACGCCATGAAGCTGGATATGGCAGGTTATAGCAATATTGCAGTCTGGATGAAGCGCGTTGCCGCGCGTCCCGCTGTTGCCGCCGCCCTTGAGGCTGAAGGGCTGAAGTAACGCTGATGCTTGCCCGACGCCGGTCGGGCAAGTGATTTACACGCGCCTTAAAGCTGCGTGGCGCTGAAGTAGTGCTCCGGCTGGGCAATGCGATCCTGAGCCGCCACGACCTGTAGCTCATACTCCTGCATATTTTTTGTCGCCAGCATGATTTCATACACCGCGGCGGTGACGTGCTCCAGCGCATCACGCAAACTCGCGCCCTGCAGCAGCTTAACCAACAGCAGCCCGCTGGTGACATCGCCGACGCCCACCGGCTGGCGCATGCCGAAATCCACCAGCGGACGGCTGATGTGCCAGGCTTCTTGACTGGTGACCAGCAGCATTTCAAAACGATCCATACTGAGCCCGGCGCGTGAGAGATGCTTCACCAGCACCACTTCCGGCCCCTGAGCAATCAACTCGCGCGCGGCTAAAACCGCTTCTTTAACGTTTGCCACCGGGTGCCCGCAGAGGATCTCCAGCTCAACCAGGTTTGGCGCAATAATATCGCTCGCCGGCAGCGCATAGCGCACGTGAAACTCCGCGACGCCAGGCGCCACGATGCAGCCCTTTTCAGGGTGGCCCATCACCGGGTCACAGAAAAATTTCGCGGCCGGGTTGGCGCTTTTCACCTGGCGCACGATGCCAAGAATATGTTCGCCCTGCTCCGCCGAACCCAGATATCCGCTTAATACCGCGTCGCAGCGCTGCAGCTGGTTAATGTCAGCAATCCCCTGAACAATCTCCGTTAAATGCGCCGGCGGCATGACGCAGCCGGTCCACTTTCCGTATTGGGTATGGTTGGAGAATTGTACGGTGTTAAGCGGCCAGACGTTGGCGCCAAGCCGGCGCATCGGAAATTCAGCGGCGCTGTTGCCCGCATGGCCAAACACAACGTGGGACTGGATGGCGAGGATATTCTTCATCTTGATTACCTGAGAGCAAAAAATAAGGGGCGCGGTTTCCCACGCCCCTGCCTTTACGCAATTACTTCCAGCAGACCAGACAGTAATTTTTCTTACCGCGGCGCAGTAAGGTATAGCGCCCGAAGAGACGGTCGGCATCGACAAATACGTATTCCGGGTCGGACTGTTTTTCGCCGTTAATGGTCACCGCGTTGGAGGCAATGGTTTTACGCGCCTGGCCGCGGGACGGCTGCAGGTCAGAATCCACCAGCGCCTGCATCAGATCGGCTCCCTTTTCCATTTCGATCATCGGCACGCCATCCTGCGCCAGCTGCTCAAAATCGGCTTCGCTCAGATCGCTCAGGTTACCGTTGAACAGGCTCTCGGTAATGCGTTTTGCCGCCACCAGTCCTTCTTCGCCGTGCACCAGACGGGTCACCTGCTCAGCCAGCACATACTGGGCGCGCGGTGCTTTACCGCTGTTTTTGTCTTCCTCTTCCAGGGCATTGATTTCGGTCATGTCCATAAAGGTGAAGAACTTCAGGAAGCGATAAACATCGGCATCCGCGGTGTTGATCCAGAACTGGTAGAACTTGTACGGACTCGTTTTCTTCGGATCCAGCCACACCGCGCCGCCTTCGGTTTTACCGAATTTCGTGCCGTCGGCTTTGGTGATCAGCGGAACGGTCAGGCCAAAGACCTGGTTCTGATGCAGACGACGTGTCAGGTCGATACCGGAGGTAATGTTGCCCCATTGGTCAGAACCGCCGATTTGTAGCGCCACGCCGTGCAGCTTGTTCAGGCAGGCAAAGTCGTACCCCTGCAGCAGGTTGTAGGAGAACTCGGTAAAAGAGATGCCCTGGTCGTCGCGGTTGAGACGCTGCTTCACCGCTTCTTTGTTGATCATCTGGTTTACAGAGAAGTGCTTGCCGATATCACGCAGAAAGGTCAGCACATTCATGCCGCCAAACCAGTCGTAGTTATTCGCGGCAATGGCCGAGTTATCCCCGCAATCAAAGTCGAGGAAAGGCGCGACCTGTTTGCGGATTTTATCCACCCACTCCTGCACGGTATCTTCAGTGTTCAGTTTACGCTCAGCGGCTTTAAAGCTCGGGTCGCCAATCAGCCCCGTCGCGCCGCCCACCAGCGCAACCGGCTTGTGGCCAGCCTGCTGGAAGCGTTTCAGGCATAACAATGGAACAAGATGCCCCAAGTGCAAGCTGTCGGCGGTAGGGTCGAAGCCGCAATAGAGCGCGATCGGGCCTTGCGCCAGTCGCTCTGCTAACGCTTCCTCGTCCGTCACCTGGGCTACCAGCCCCCGCTCCTGCAATTGTTTAATCAAGTTACTGCTTGCCATCAAATTCTCCATCTATAAACGACTGCACCTCTGCCGGTACACGACTTTTCGCCAGACGCGAAAAAAACATCTACGCAAAATTATTCAAGCTGCATCGCGGCGGCAAGCATGTAAAAGCCCAGGGAACTTACTCAGGTAAGCGACAGAGCCAGACAGGCGCGGCTAACAAAGATGCAGCTTGAAAAATGAAGCGTATAGAATAAAGCGCCGGGCCACGATGCACCAGCGCTTAACACAACATTTTTGCGTCCTTTATGGCGCCAGTCGGTCGATTTGCCAGCCGCCGTTTTGCCGCTGGTAGAGAAAACGATCGTGCAGACGGTGCTCGCCGCCCTGCCAGAACTCCATCTGCTCGATGCTGACGCGGAATCCGCCCCAGAAACTCGGCAGCGGAACTTCGCCCTGCTGGAACTTTTGCTTAAGCTCAAGGAACTTACTCTCAAGGATGCCGCGCGCCGAGATACGGCTGGACTGCTGCGACACCCAGGCGCCAATCTGGCTATCGCGTGGACGGCTGTGGAAATATTTCACCACTTCCAGCGTTGAAAGGCGTTCCGCTTTACCGATAACCATCACCTGGCGCTCCAGCATATGCCATGGGAAAAGCAGGCTAATGCGGGGATTTTTTTCAATCTGGTGGGCTTTGCGGCTGCCAAGGTTGGTGTAAAACACCAGACCTTTTTCATCGTAGTGCTTAAGCAAAACGATACGCTGGTAAGGCTGGGCGTTTTCATCAACGGTGGCGACGACCATCGCCGTTGGATCAGCGAGCTTCGCATCGCAGGCCTGACGCAGCCAGCGTTCAAATAGCGCCAGAGGTTCGGCTGGAAGGTCGTGGCGACGCAGGCCACCACGGGTGTACTCACGGCGCAGGTGCGCGATTTGCTGCAATTCGTCGTTATCAGACATGGCAATTGAGAAAATAATCAAAGGGTAGCGTCATTGTGCGCCCCCATGACCGAAATCTCAACGTTTGGCGGTTTGCAGCTGACAGTTTTCCAGCACAATGCGATCGCGTTTATAGACCGTGGCGCTATCGCCCTTCGACCAGAAGACGTAAACGCCGTCGGTATACCGCGCTCCGGACGCGGATAGCCCCTGCTGCAAGTTGAGCTGCTGGTTATCGTAGATAAAGCTGACCTGCTGGCGAGTATGATTAAGATGGACGGTTAACGGCTTCTGGTCGCACTGGTACTCCAGCGTGTCCGTATTCATCCGCTCGACAAACTGGTTGTAGTAGCTACAGCCCGCGAGCATAAAAGGTACCGCAAGAATAAGTATTTTTTTCATTAATTTGCCTTCGACTTTCCCGGTCCGGGAAGGCATAACGCCCTCCCTCAACGCTGTTCAGTTTACGAAGAAACCGCCGCGGGTGATTTCAGTTAACTCTGATTTTGCGGCGGATTTGCCGGGAAAATCGCGCCAAGCACGGAAGCCTGCGACGCGCCGGTTACCGAAGGGAGGTTGCCGGGTAATCCGGCAAGCGTCCGCCACGCCAGCCATGCGAATGCCAGCGCCTCCATATCATCCCCGCTGATCCCCGCCTCATCGGTGGTCGACACTTCCGTTCCCGGCAGCAGCGCCGCCAGACGCGCCATTAGCAGCGGATTGCGCGCGCCGCCGCCGCAGACCAGCAGGCGTTCACATCCCCCGCTGAGCAGCACCTGTTCACTGATGCTGACGGCGGTCAGTTCCGCAAGGGTGGTCTGCACGTCCTGGGCGCGAAGCCCCGGATAACGCGCCAGATGCTGCGATAGCCAGCCGTAGTTGAAGTATTCGCGACCGGTACTCTTCGGCGCCGGTAGCGCAAACCACGGATCGCTTAGCATATCCTGCAGCAGCGGCAGCACAACTTTACCCTCGCTGGCCCACTGCGCGTCCTTATCGAAGGGTTTGCCACACTGACGCCAGATCCACGCATCCATCAGCATGTTGCCGGGCCCGGTGTCGTAGCCGCGCACCGGTACCCCTGGCGCCAGCAGGGAGAGGTTGGCGATACCGCCAATATTAAGAACCATTCGACGCTCTACCGGATGCGCCAGCAGCGCGTGGTGGAACGCCGGAACCAGCGGCGCGCCCTGCCCGCCGAGCGCCATATCGCGACGACGAAAGTCGCCGACGACCGTCACGCCAGTACGCGCGGCAATCTGGTTATTGTCGCCAATCTGTAAGGTATGCGGCGCGTCGCCCGTAGGCTCATGCCAGACCGTTTGGCCATGGCAGCCGATGGCGATGATGTCCGCCGCCTGTAACTTTTCCTGCGCCATCAACGCCTGAACCGCATCGGCGAACAGCCGTCCCAGACGCGTATCAAGCCGTCCCAGTTGCGACAGCGTAAGCTGCTGTCCCTGGCAGATGGCCAGAATGTCTTCTTTAATAGCCAGGGGGATGGGATAGGTCAGGCTGGCCTGCTGGGCGACCAGATTTTCATTAATTGCTGCGAGGACAACATCAACACCATCAAGGCTGGTGCCGGACATTACGCCGATAAAGCGGCCTGATTTCATACGCTTTCCTTCATTCCATGACTCCGTATATCCCCACACTCCACCATAAACGAGGGGGCAATGCTATGCTGCTATAATACTTTTTAACAATACAAGCAGCGCTGCCGTTCTTAGGGTAAAGAACTTGTGTTTAGTTTAGGTTGAGACGACTCTGATTATTATTTTTTGTATAGTCACTGCATCTGCTATGCCAGCAGACGCTTAAATGCCATATAATTGGCTACAAGGAAGTTCAACAGAACGCTTCTTGGTGAACAGGAGATTCATAAATGATTTTACGTGTTTTGGCTGTCTCGATGATTGGTTTTACGCTTGCAGGCTGCGTCAGCAGCAGCGGTCTGTCCGGCGATGTTTACTCCGCATCCGAAGCCAAACAGGTCCAGAGCGTGACCTACGGCACTATTGTCCATACCCGCGCGGTGCAGATTCAGAGCGGAGATGACAGCAATGCTATTGGTGCCATCGGCGGCGCGGTACTCGGCGGCTTCCTGGGTAACACCATTGGCGGCGGAACGGGCCGCTCACTGGCAACGGCAGCAGGCGCTGTCGCCGGCGGCGTAGCCGGTCAGGGCGTACAGGGTGCGATGAACAAAACCCAGGGCGTTGAGCTGGAAATCCGCAAAGATGACGGTAACACTATTATGGTAGTGCAAAAACAAGGCAGCACGCCGTTCTCCGTCGGCCAGCGCGTAGCTATTGCCGGCAGCGGCAGCCAGGTTACGGTATCCCCACGCTAAATCTTACCCCTGCGGCCCTGACGGGCCGCTTATTAATACAATAGATATATCATTTACCAGTATCAATAAACGATATAAATAGATTTATAGGTTCCTGCCGCGCCTCCACTCTTTGCGCCCGCGCAATATTTTTCCTGCTGCCATCAAGTAATCTTCAATGAGTCTTACTTAAATCATTTACGATACCTTCGTCGTTTACCCTCGCATTTTTCAGGGATATTGACTATGCGCGCTAATATAAAAAGCTTACCCCAACGGATATTTCTTTACGCTGCCGCGTGTACCCTTGCGGTTACCACGCTTAATTATCTCAGCGACTCGTTAATTCATCGTATACCTACAACATCATCCATGCTTTTTCCTGTACTGACGATTTCGTTGATGACTTTTCATATTATGATTGCCTGTTTTATGGCAATGAAATATCTGTGCGATAAAAAACGACTGTACCTGATTCCGATTACCTTCGCCTTTGCCTGCTCGGCTATGCTGATGCTGGGAACGATAGGCAGCTATCCCGACTGGTTGATTTGCGGACAGGGTCGCGCCATTAACCAAAATGACGCGCTGATTTTTTATTTTTTCCGCAACGTAATGATGGCCATTTTATTTATAACATCGATTGTATTATACCGTTTTCGCAACCTCACCCTTAGCTCAGGTAAAATTAACCGTACGGTACTGACAGGTTGCTTTATTTTTATTACCGCAGTGCTTATATTATCGTGGATTCATTCCAGCAATTCCCCGCTTTTTAGTATTGAATTCCTTGATAATCTGACCTACACTTTTACGCCGCTGTGGCATAATCGTATTGGCTGGTTATTAATTATCATATGGTCTGTAACGCTGATTTTACTGATTAGCCTGACCCAATTGCGTAATATATTCTGGTACAGCGGGGCCTTTTTTTGTACCGCCTATATATTTACGTTAATGGTTCTGCTCGCAACGGCTGGTGACAGCAGTCACGCCTGGAGCCAGGCGCGATTCTTTGAAACGCTTAGCACCCTGTTTCTGATTTTAGTTCTGCTGTGCGATGTTTTTATGCTCTATCGTCAATCAAACGACAGATACATTCGCTCTTATCAAAACTCGATTCGCGATCCCCTGACCCGACTGTATAACCGCAGCTATTTCTATGAAACCCTGAATCAACGATTGTCGAAGGTTTCCGCTTCACAACCGCTGTCGGTGATCGTCTGCGACCTCGATCGCTTCAAGCGCATCAACGACACCTACGGTCACGTGCAGGGCGATAAGGTAATTCAATTTGCTGCCAGCGTGTTGCAGAACAACGTGCGCCAGGACGACGCTGCCGCGCGTATCGGCGGGGAAGAGTTTGCCCTACTGCTGGTCAATATCGGCGCAAAGGAAGCACTGGCTATCGCCGAACGCATCCGCCTCTCCGTCAGCGAGAAGCAGGAAGGATTACCCGAAAGAATGACTATCAGTATGGGGGTTTTCACGGCGCTGGATACGCGTGTTTCGGCAGAAGAGTGCGTTAAGCGCGCGGATACCGCGATGTACAAAGCGAAAAACAGCGGGCGTAACCGCGTAGTGGTCTGGCATGAATAGATAAAAAAGAGGCCTTGAGTCTTTCAAGGCCCCGTTAAAGTCAATCTTTTGCCTGGAGATCGAGGATGTTGTGTTCAAGTTTACGAATTAAATTAAGCAACGTTTCCACTTCTTCCCTGGAAACGCCAGCCAGAATCTCATCACGCGTTTTGCCAATAACCTCTTCCATTTCATTGATCAGAGGCTCGGCCTTTTCCGTAAGCTTGATACGTTTTGCCCGCCGATCGTTTGCACAGGTCTGGCGAGAAATAAGCCCTTTTTCCTCCAGTTGGTCGAGCGTGCGAACCAGCGACGGCTGCTCAATACCAATGGCCTTCGCCAGCTGAATCTGCGACTGTTCAGGCGGCAGCTGGTGAATGTTATGCAGCGTGACCCAGTGCGTCTGCGTTAACTCCAGAGGTTTCAGGCGATGGTCGATTAGCGCGCGCCAGACGCGTACCAAACGTGCCAGATCAGAACCAAGTGGCGATTCCAATTTCATCTCCTTATAATTAGCTTGCTAAGTTATTATACTGATTTTAGAATAGTGTGCAGCATTTAAATTACCAAAACAAATGAATTACCTGATTCACTAGAATCAGAACAATGATTTACAATGTGAATAATCGCATCACCTGAACATTCTTCCTGCAACGGCAAAGGATTTTTGCTTGTGAAACTGAGTCTTAACACTGCCGGATTGTCGCTCCAGGACCTGGTGTTCGGCGCTTCTGTCTATTTCCCTCCTGTCTTTAAAGCGGTTCTGCTGGGCTTTTTTATCTGGCTGATAGTCCATCGCCAGCTGCGGGACTGGATGTACGCAGGCGAGATCTGGCATCCCCTGTTAATGGACCTCTCCTTCTTTGCGCTCTCCGTCTGTTTGGCGCTGGTTTTACTGACTATCTGGTAATGTTCATTCCATGAAAAAACTAAAATACTTATCCACGCTGCTGGTTGCCGCACTGGCCATTATTGCCGCCTGGCTGGTCTGGAATTACTACACGCAATCCCCATGGACCCGCGACGGCAAGGTGCGCGCCGAACAGGTTGGCGTCACGCCGCAGGTTTCCGGCAGTATCCTGGAGCTAAACGTGCGCGATAACCAACTGGTGAAGGCCGGAGACGTGCTGTTCAGAATCGACGACACGCCCTATAAAATTGCCCTGCTCAACGCCCGCGCGCAGCTCGCTAAAGCCAAAGCAGAAGTCGCCCGCGCGCAGGCGGAACAGAAAAAAGCCGCCAGCGATGCTAACCGCCGGCGTCATCTTTCCCAGAATTTCATCTCGGCAGAAGATTTAGAAAACGCCAATACCGCGCTGAATACTGCGACGACCAACCTCGAAGCCGCTAAGGCGGTGGTTGGCGTGGCGCAGGCCACGCTCGATCACGCCCAATGGCAGCTCACGCAGACGGAAATCAAAGCGCCGGTTGACGGTTGGGTCACCAATCTCTCGACCCGCGTTGGCGACTACGCCACCGTTGGCCACCCGGTTTTCGCCCTCGTCGACAGCCACTCCTTCTACGTGGTGGGTTATTTTGAAGAAACCAAACTGCGTCATATTCGTCCCGGCGATAGCGCGCAGATTATTCTTTATAGCAGCAAGCAAAAGTTACAGGGTCACGTTAGCAGCATCGGACGCGCGATAGTCGACCAGAGCGTGGAGAGCAGCGGCGGGCTGGTGGCCAATATTAAACCGAATATTCCCTGGGTCCGCCTTGCCCAACGTGTCCCGGTACGCATCGAGTTTGACCATTTGCCGCCGGATACCACTCTGGTCTCCGGTACCACTTGTACCGTTGCCATCGGCGCGCAGTAATGAAGCTACAGGCCCTGTCGTGGCGCGCGCTCCCGTGGATTAAGGCCAGCCGTCCGCAGTGGCGCTATGCCCTGCGCAACGGGATTGCCATGTGCCTGGCGCTGAGCATCGCCTACTGGCTGAATCTTGACGAACCCTACTGGGCAATGACCTCCGCCGCGGTGGTCAGCTTTCCCACCGTCGGCGGCGTGATTAGCAAAAGCTTCGGGCGTATTGCCGGCAGTCTGCTCGGCGCCTGCGCGGCGCTGCTGCTGGCCGGGCACACGCTCAACGATCCGTGGCTGTTTCTCTTCAGCATTTCAGCGTGGATAGCCCTCTGTACCTGGGCCTGCGCGATGTTCACCAATAATGTCGCCTACGCCTTCCAGCTCGCGGGCTATACCTGCGCGATCATCGCTTTTCCGGTTATCAATATCACTGACGCCAACGAACTGTGGACCATCGCCCAGTCGCGCGTCTGTGAGGTTATCGTCGGTATATTGTGCGGTGGGCTGATGATGATGATTCTACCGAGCACGTCCGATGGCGCTACGCTACTGACGGCGCTGAAAAACATGCACGCGCGCCTGCTGGAACACGCCAGCCTGCTGTGGGTGCCGGAAACCACCGATGCGATCCGCACCGCTCACGAGAGCGTAATTGGGCAAATTCTGACCATGAATTTGCTGCGTATCCAGGCCTTCTGGAGCCACTATCGCTTTCGCCGGCAAAACCCGCTGCTGAACTATCTGCTGCATCAGCAACTGCGAATGACCAGCGTGATTTCGAGCCTGCGGCGGATGCTGCTTAACTGGCCCACCGCCCCCGCCCGCACCCGCGATATCCTCGAGTCACTGCTTAACGAATTAGCGCATACAAACGCCGATGCCTTGAGCGTCGCCCGCATCATCGCCCCACTGGCGCCGCCCGCGGACGCTGATTACCGGCATATCGCCTTCTGGAAGCGTCTGCGCTACTTTTGTCGTCTCTACCTGGTGAGCAGCCGCTGGCTCATGCGCATCGAAAACGCCACCGCGGTGACTGAATTTAACGTGCCTTCTGCGCCAGCGCTGGCCCGCTATACCGACCAGGCCGAAGCCTTGTGGAACGGCGTTCGCACTTTCTGCGCGCTGGTAATGGTCGGCGCATGGGGAATTAGCACCCAGTGGCAGGCCTGCGCCGCGGCCCTGACCCTGGCGGCTATCTGCTGCGTCCTCTATTCGGTCTCTCCTTCACCGTTTAAGTCCTTAACGCTGTTGATGCGCACCCTGATCCTGCTTTCGCTCTTTAGCTTTGGGGTAAAGTTTGGCCTGATGGTGCAGATCACCGATTTATGGCAGTTTCTGCTGTTCCTGTTTCCCCTGCTGACGACCATGCAACTGCTGAAGCTACAGATGCCTAAGCTCGCCGGACTGTGGGGTCAGCTGATTGTCTTTATGGGGTCGTTTATTTCGGTCACCAACCCGCCGGTCTACGATTACGCATCGTTTCTTAACGATAATCTGGGAAAAATCATTGGCGTAGGCCTCGCCTGGCTGGCTTTTGCCATTATCAGCCCGGGTTCGGACGCGCGTAAAAGCCGCCGCCATATCCGTGCGTTACGGCGTCACTTTGTCGACCAGCTCAGCCGCCGCCCGCAGCACAGCGAGCACGAATTTGAATCGCTGGTTTACCACCATATTAGCCAGCTCAGCAATAGCCAGGATGCGCTGGCGCGCCGCTGGCTGCTGCGCTGGGGCGTGGTGTTGCTCAACTGTTCCCACGTGGTGTGGCAGCTACGCGAATGGGAAACCCGCTCCGACCCGCTGTCGCAGGTGCGTGATTTATGTATCAGCCTGCTGCGGGATGTGATGAGCGAGCGCGGGGTACAGCAGCGTCCGCTCGCCTCTACGCTCCAGGAGCTGCAGCGCATCTGCGACGCGCTTAACCACCACCACCAGCCGGCGGCCAAAGAGCTGGCGGCGGTAATCTGGCGGCTGTGGTGCGCGCTCTCCCAGCTGGAGCAGGCGCCTATTGCCGGAACGCTAACGGAAAGAACTACTTAATCACGCCGCAGGCGAACCGCTCGCCGCCGCCTCCAAGGGGCTGCGGGCTATCGGACATATTATCGCCCCCCACATGAATCATCAGCGCCTTGCCTTTCACCTCATCCAGCGTTTTTAAACGCGGCGCCACCACCGGCTGGGTGGCTTTACCGTCGTTATTGACCACCAGGAATGGCAGATCGCCGAGATGCCCCGCGCCGTCAGGCCCCTCATGCTTTCCTGTTTTTTGCGGATCGTAGTGCCCACCGGCTGCGCCAGCGGCGACGGCTTTGCCCTCTTTAATCGCGGGCTGGCAGCTACCGTTGGCGTGAATATGGAAGCCGTGCTCGCCGGGAGGCAGCGCCTTCAGATCCGGCGTAAACTCCAGTCCTTTCGCGGTTTCGCTGATTTTAACGCTACCGATAGCCTGACCGACACTTTGGCTGGTAACAAGATTGATATCGACGCTTTCACTGGCCGCCTGCGCGCCTGCGCACGCGGCCAGGGTAAGTATGGCGAGAATACATCGTTGCATAACACCTCCTTAATGGCTCTATCGCTATTAAGTGTAGGCCATCGCTGAGGTGTCGGTGTTTACGGTACGTCGTAGCCTAGCGCCGCTTTACGAATGCGGAACCACTGCTGGCGGCTCATGTTTAGCCTTTCAGCAACCACCGCGGATCCCACGCGCTCGATTTTGCCTGAGCCGATGATCGGTAACGGCTGCGATGGCAGCCGCAGGATCCAGGCGTACACCACCTGCTCAATGCTCTCCGCATTCAGCTCCTGAGCAACGCGCGCCAGCTCATCGCGCAGCGGCTGGAAGCTGTCGTCGTTAAACAAACGACCGCCGCCGAGGCAGGACCATGCCATCGGGCGAATACGCAGTTGCTGAAGCTGATCCAGCGTACCGTCAAGCAGCAGCGGCTGATGGACCGGAGAAATTTCCACCTGGTTGGTCGCCAGGGTAAATGGCAGGCGCGACTGCAGCAGGGTAAACTGGGCGGGGGTAAAGTTCGATACGCCGAAGTGACGAACCTTGCCGCTATGGTGAAGGGCCAGGAAGGCTTCCGCCACTTCATCCGCATCCATCAGCGGGTCTGGACGATGGATCAGCAGCAGATCAAGATGGTCGGTTGCCAGATTACGCAGCGACTGTTCGGCGCTGAGAACGATATGGTCACGGTCGGTAATATAGTGGCCGATGGTGTTTTCCGCCCGCGCTTTAGTGGCTATCCCGCATTTGGTGACGATTTCCATCCGGCTGCGCAGATGCGGGGCCAGCTTTAGCGCTTCGCCAAACGCCGCCTCGCAGCGATAGTCGCCATAAATATCGGCGTGATCGATAGTGCTGACGCCCAGATCCAGGTGTTGCTCAATAAAGCTCACCAGCGCTTTAGCGGACATATTCCAGTCCATCAAACGCCAGTAACCCATCACAAAACGAGA
>JAQQSZ010000214.1:0-24710 GCA_028646595.1 Phalanger gymnotis | reverse complement strand
GGGGGGTGGGGGGGAAATGGGGAGAAAAATCTGTAATTCAAACGCATGTGAAAATTAATGCTGAAAACTAAAGATGTTAATAAAAAAAGATATATGATACGAAAAAAAAAAGAAAATACAAAATATACACAAATAGATAAAAGGCAGTTTGGAGGGTGGGATGTACTGGTAGAGGAGTAAATTGGAAAAGGCATTCGAGTAGGAATAGGCATCTGAGCTGGGCTTTGAAAGAAGCTAGGGACTCCACAAGGTAGGCGGAAAGATTAGGGTAAATTTGCAAAAGCGATGGCTCCGCATTTCCCTTAATTGACTCCCTAATAATAAGAAAAAAGTAATGATTACCTTTGTTAGCTTTTGTGAGATAAGTAACTGTGATGGTGCAATTGTTATAGTAAATGACCCCTGAGATAAGGCTGAAGGCGTCCACAGGAATCATAAGTCCATAAAATAGTTTCTGATTTATTAATCTTTGTAGTTACATAAAATTGTACTTAATGAGAGAGGAAACAGGGAGAGAGGAGGGAAATGGGCAGGTTGAGTAGTTTGTGGTAACCATGGAAACAGTAGCTATGGAGCCAGCACACATCCGCAAATCCTTTCCAGAAATCTCGGTCTTGATGTTCTGAGGTTTGTGGTGCCTTTCATTACTGCAGTCGGATATGGTGCAAATCAAAGTAGATAGATTCTCGAAGGCAATAGGGTCAGTAGCATCATCTCTTTCCAGGAAGGACATGATTATGATATTTTAACAGGTAAAAGGAGAGGTGGTGTTTACTTTTATATAGTAGCATGCCTGCTTGGGTGGAGATGACAATTCCTATTCATTAGAGTTTCATCTAGTCCTTTGAAGTAAGTTATGAAACTTCAGGGAGAAAGTTGCCTTATTTCTCCCACTTAGCTGCCTCTCACCTCTTTCCTTTGTAACTGAGAGAAAAATGTCATTTTTTTTCCTTTTCATACAAGTGGGAAATGCCTGATAAATCTTTCTCTTTCAACAAACATGAATTTATATGCACATTTACTAGCTGTGTCACCCTCTATTTGACTCTGTTACCTAATTTGGAAAATAAGAGTAATAATTTCATCTATGTCTCCAGGTAATTGTAGAGATCAAATGAGATAAATAGTTGTAAAGAACTGAGCATGGCGCCTGGCACATATTAAACACTACATAAATGTTAGCTCTTCTTATTATATCCACAATTTGATTATGAAATGCTTAAGGACAGGGTCCATATCTAGTTTGTTTTTGAACCTCACAAAACCTAGCACAGTGCTCCACACTGAATTGCCTTCACTCTTCACCTTCGACTTATAGAATACTCCTCTTCCTTCATGACTCAGTTCAAGCCTTTTCTGATTCCTTCTGTTATTTCTCTCCCTCCCAAATGACATTCCAGATGAGTTAACTTTTTTGTATTTATTTTCTTTTTACTTTTCCTCTATGGATAATTATCTATGTACTTCTTATTCACCTATTAAAATGTAAGTTGCTTAGAAGTAGAGATTGTTTAAGTCTGTATTTTTCCATCTTCAGTACCTAATACAGTATCTGGCTCATGAGAGAAGCTTAATAAATGCCTGTCCATTGATGATTTACCTCCCTGGAATAAATACTCCCTCTACTAGTGCAGAATATAATCTTTGCATTCTTCTTTTTGACTGCAACTTTTTCATATTTTTCCCCCGTAAATCCTACACTGAATTTTTTACTCCAAATTTAGGCAGTCTTCCTCTGGTTCTTTCAAAATTTTGTGGGTAACAGAACAACACACTTGCTTTCATATGTTTCATTCACACTACATTACAGACCCATGTCTCTTTCACACATGTCCTCGACAGTGTCTTTTATTAACTAATTCCTTATTATGCTATGTGCCTTTCCATTGGACTTTTGTGTTGTTTGCAAATTTGAATCTTCTGACATTCCAAAGTTGTGTGTGTTGGGGCGGGGGGTGTATAAAGAATCAGGACTGGACTTATGATTTCATTGGCACTTAGGAAATTTGGGGTAATGAATATCTCCTTACTAGTGCAGGTTGGCACCCTCTATGCAATTTAAAGTACTGAGTTGCCTAGAACCCTGAGGGGTAGATGGCTTTCTCAGGGACACAAAGTCTGCATTTGTTATAAGTTGGATTTGAAGCCAGAACTTCCTGGCTTCCAGGCCAGCTCTTTATCAATAATCCCTTCCTTCAATTCCAATGATCACACACACACACACACACACACACACACACACACACACACACACACTTATGCGCATGTGTGCACACACTGATATATCACATATAAATTCACACACATAAGTGTAGTTTGATTTTATTTGGACTGAATTGGTGATTTTATTGAAATGAAAGTCAATGAGGAAATATCATTTATAAATATAAATTGGCAACTACTGTAAAAGAGCCCTAAGAATTTAGAGGATGTACTCAGGGTCAGCCAACCCCAAACCCTAACCCTAACTATAGTTTCTCAAACCATCCTAATTTCCTTCCCTGATTCTGTTTGTCTGAAACACCTATTCAAAATCTATATTATATGAATATGTGTATAGCTCTCTCTTTCTCTCTCTTTTTTTCTCTCTCTCTCTGTCTCTTTCTCTCTCTCTCTCTCTCTCTCTCTCTCTCTCTCTCTCTCTCTTTTTCCCCCTCTATATATTTATGTATCTACTTATATACATATATGTATCATAGATATATCTAATGTATAATGAATATATCTATTCATTAAAAGAGCACATCAATAACTTGTCTTTTAGTCATTTTTCAGTTCTCTCTGACCCTTTGTAACACTATTTGGGATTTTCTTGGAAGATATTGGAGTAGTTTGCCATTTACTTTTCCACCTGACTTTATAAATGAGAACTGAGGCAAACAACATTACGTGACTTTCCCAGGATAACACAGTTAGTCTGAAGTCAGATTTGACCTCAAGAACATGAATTTTCCTGACTCCAGGCCCAGCACTCTATCCTTTATTCCACCTAGCTTCCCCATCAAAAACTGCTGCATAGATTACTTGTTTAAAGAACATATCAATAAATTTCATATTAATAACTACTTTCCTACTTTTTCATCTCTAAAAAATAATCTACTCACATATGGAGGACATCCTTGATGATTATATGAGAAGTGAAAATAACAGGTTTTAATGACAATAATCTTTAGTAGAATACATCTTTAGAGTCACAAAATTACCCGAAGGTATAATAGAGAATGCATCAACCTACTGTGCATTTTATTTGTTGATTGTAAAATAATCAAAAAAAGACTTTAAAAGTAAAATATTTCATTAATACTTTTCCCCTCCCATGATCATGCTGATATCCTATAATATTCGTTGAAAGCTATAACAATAGTGACACCTTTTTCAGTCACAATATTATATTCATATCAAATAAAAGGCACAATGCAGAGCAATGAAGATTCACCAATAGTGTTTATCAGTGTCATAAAGTATGTTTCTTGTAATGTCCAAATCAGAAAAAAAACATTCTTTATAGATGATGAGACCCTCTGGATGTTTTCGTATGCAGATCACATGCAGCCCAGAGAAAAGCAGAGCATCTTACGTGAAATTGACAACCATTTAAAATATTTTAGTGTAACAATTCATACAGGAAAAACCAAGTGGATAAAGAATGGTTGTTTCCTAGCCTATAATATACACTTGGAGGGACAGTCCATAAGGATCCACCATTGCATATATATATCGGATAGACACTTTCTTTTTCTATTTAATTTATTTAATACATTTAGTTTTCAGCATTGATTTTCACAAGAGTTTGGATTACAAATTTTCTCCCCATTTCTATCCTCCCACTCACTCCAACATGGTGTATATTCTGGTTGCCCCATTCCCCAGTCAGCCCTCCCTTCTGTCACCCCACTCCCTTCCCATCCCCTTTTCCCTTCCTTTCTTGTAGGGCAAGATAAATTCCTATGCCCCATTGCCTGTGTATATTATTTCCTAGTTACATGCAATTTTGTTTTTGTTTTTGAACATCTGTTTTTAAAACTTTGAGTTCCACATTCTATCCCCTCTTCCCTTACCACCCATCCTCCCTAAGAAGGCAAGCAATTCAACATAGAAAATCTGGAACCCAAAATTATGTAGAACTGTTTGTTGCAATCTAAAAATAAAAAAAAAAATAAAAAAAAGAATGTAAGCTTGAGGACAGGGACTATGTTTTTTGCTTTTATGTGTATTTTCAGAACATCGTGCAATGCTTTGCACGTATTGAGAACTTAATCAATGTTTGCTAAGTTGACTTTTTGACTTGCCTGAAGAAGAAGGTATGAATGGGTTGCACACAGACTCATCGAAGTAAATCTATTGCTATATGAAAGCATGTATCTATATATTAGTATCTTAATAAAACAAGGTACTCCTCCCACTATATGTTTGATAGTTCACAGGCTTCTTTGAACAAGACTTTTCTTTTGAAAGAAAATAAAAATGGAATATTTAGACAGAAATACGGAATGATGGAATCTTGACAATTCATGGTTTTCATCCACTTTCTTTTTTCACTATGAGTAGTTAGGCTGATAGATTTAAAATGACTATGGATTTAGTTAAGAAGACTTTCTCATGTTTCAGAGATCAAACACATTGTCAACTGCCACTAGTATTATTTAGAAAACATATTCTTCAATAGGTAGTTCCTATTTATTCTTTATTTAGATGTTCCATGACACTTACCTTAGCTGAATTATGTCTCCGTTTCGTGCCACTCTTGATGCTTATCTTCAATAGATTATTAAAAATCATCTCTGTAGTTATATCTGTTAGATACCCTTTTATGATTTTTACCATATAATTTAAAAGCATCTTGTTTGAAAAAAAACACCTAGTAAGATTATATTTTGTTCTACTGAGTCAAATGCTTTTGTAGTTAAAAGAAATGGCACAGAGCTCTGCGGTTTTCTACAGCTGTCAATCACTTGTTTGATTACTAAATGATATGCTCATCTACAGAAATTAGCCTATGAAATTTTGTCTTATTCTCTATTTTTAACGATAGCTTTGTTTTATTTCCAGGACATTAAAAATAGAGAGATAAGAAAGTAGGCTTATGGGTAAGGCTAAACTGATATCTTTTCAGCTATGTTTCCTCCCTAAAAGTATACTGTCTGTGATGTTTTGTATTCTTTTGAAATCTTCTCCTCTTTTTAATACTTTGGAAACATATCCATGAACACTGTTAAAATTGTGTAATCTTCAAAATAGACTTCTTTATGTACTTGGTCAGGTCTAGAGACCCTTTCTAACATGATCTTCTGAAGTGAAATTGTCTCTTCCTTAACGGAACATTGGACACTGGGGAAAAAAGGTAGAGATATGGTTGTCATAACTAATGAGAATTGATCACTTATAGTAACCATAACAGGTTTGTTCTATTTTTCACCTATTTGTCATTTCAGTTCCATCTACAAATTTTCTTTGGAATAAAATAACAAATTTCTTTATCAATTTGAGGTCAACAAAGTACTTTCCTTACAGCATGAAGTAGGTTCTACAGGGACTTTCTAACATTTTATGATGAGGGAATTGGAAGTGAAAAGTGGTCTCTCCTGACTCTCAGTCTATACCCCACAGATAATTGTTGTA
Source organism: Phalanger gymnotis (assembly GCA_028646595.1). Classification (NCBI taxonomy): domain Eukaryota; kingdom Metazoa; phylum Chordata; class Mammalia; order Diprotodontia; family Phalangeridae; genus Phalanger; species Phalanger gymnotis. The sequence continues at coordinate 19,091 of JAQQSZ010000214.1, read as the reverse complement.
CTTTGGGTTTTGCATTCAGTCTCTAGACTAATTTTCTCCTATAACAGCCTTTTATTGTGTTGTGAGGAAATTTTTCATGATTTTTCACCATTCTTTGTAATGTTTTGGAAATGAGCTTTCCCTTTAAACTGGTAGTATTTTTGGCTGACAAACTATCTTTGCTTGACAAGTAGAACATGTCTTTACTGGCTTAAGTTGTTTCTTGACTCTTTTAATTCCATCATTATAAGGACTTTTTTGTTGTTTTACTTAAACTTCTCTAATAAATGTTAGAAGCAATTTCTTTACTTTTATTCATTTCCCAATTATTTTCTCAATAATTTCTTTAAACCTATCAGGATGAAGCAGTTATATTTTTACATAGTGTTTTCTTCTCATCATCATCCTTTCCCCCTAATTTGGTATTGATTATAACCTTTGTTGTAACCAGACAGTGATCTGACTTCACGGCTTGTTGATACTGAAATGACTCACATATAGTCAACTAATCTTTTCTTGTTAGATACAGTCAGTTATATTCTTGTGTATGATGTTATTCAATACATGCTATATCAAATACCTTCCATTTTCCTTTTTAAAAAAGCAAAAATAAACATGTTGTATAGTTGTGAGGCTTCTGAGGAATGTATAAGTTTTGACATCTTATATTTCTCAATTTTGAAGAATACTTCAGCTCAGGTCTTCCTTAGTCCAGAACTAGTACTATATCCACTGAGCCATATGCTGGCCTTCTGGACAAATAGAGGTTAAGTGATTTATCCAAGGTCACACAGCTAGTAAGTGTCTGAGGCCAGATTTGAATTCAGGTCTTTCTGAGTCCAGGCCCAGCACTCTAACCACTGAGCCATCTAGGTGCCCTCTCTATTCAATTAAGAGACTCTTAAGAGGTAGTGTGATGCAGTGGAGAGAAATTTAGATGTAGATTAAAAAGACCTGGATTTGACTCCAATTGCTATCACTTATTGGCTATATTACTATGGACAAGTCATTTAATTTCTCTGAGTCTCAGTTCACTTATCTGTATAATGAGGACAATAATATTTAAAATACCTGTCTCATAGGTTTATTTCATTCCTCAGTCGAGATTATGTATGCAAAATTATTTAAAAACATAAGATCTGTAAATGGTCCCTGTTATTGTTGTGGAACAGATCTCTGATTTTATTCATACAGAGCACCTGGGATAAGAAGATGAAGTCAATGCATTTCAGCACTTTCTTTGCAATTTCTAATCTTGGAGAATTGCCAGTGACAAGGAAAAGTTAGGTGATTTGCCTATGGTCACAAAGCTAATATGGGGCAGAAGAAGAATGTGAACTCGGATTTCCCCATATTTCTATCCAGCATAGAGCACTACCTCTCTGATATTATTACTTTGTCAAATTTTCATAGGACTCTCTCTCTCTCTCTCTCTCTCTCTCTCTCTCTCTCTCTCTCTCTCTCTCTCTCTCTCTCTCTCTCTCTCTCTCTCTCTCCCTCTCTCTCTCTCTCTCTCTCTCTCTCTCTCTCTTTCTCCATATATCTCTCTCATCTTGCTTCCTACAGATATTTATATTGAACTATGCAGTCTATATCTTTATTTTTCTATCTTCTAATTAGCCATCTAAGTAATTTCCATGTTTTGGTAGCAGAAAGAATGGTAGATTTGTAATCAGGAACACTGGTTCAATTCCTAATTCCATCAGTTATTACAATTAATAGCTGTATGACCATGGACAAGTCACTTAACTTCTCTGAAACTCATTTTCATTATCTGGATAATGGTGAAAATTATATCCATGATATCTATCTCTTCCATTTATTATTACCTTAGAAAATTTTCATTGTATTTTTCTATTGATTTATTCATTTACAAAAGGTATTGGCATATAAGCTGTAATTATACTCATGGTAGATAGTTTCTTAATGAGTGGTAGCAGCATGATTTAGTAGATAGAGATGACCCTGAAACCTAGAATACTTGAGTTCAAATTTTACCTCTCACATATTTTGGCTGTGTGGCCCAGGGCAAATTGCTTAATGCCTTGGTACTCTATGAAACTCTCATAAATTGCAGAGAAAATGTCTGCATTGATAGAGAAATTTCTCTTATTTGGACTTTCCTTACATCAATGAAGCCAAAGGTCTAACTCCTATCCAGAGACAATAGTTGGCACATAATTGATGCCTAATAAATGCTGTTGACTATCTCTGCTTGCCAATGAGCATTATGCCAAGTCAGTTGACCAAATGTTCCTGAAATATTACTAATTGCCTGTAGGCACATAAATACACAAACTTCACCAACTCCATTATTCTTTTCTTTCAGGTGAATTTATAAGGTATCCTGCTGATTAGCTAAGGCACTTTTCATATCTTCTTATTTTATTTATGAGTAGGTTAATATAGATGTGATTATTCTTTTTCCAGTACATCAAAATCTCACATAAGGGTGCCAACTAGTAAATCACTTTTTATAAACAATCAAAGGACACTGATTCATAGAAAGCAATGTCCTTTTTCTATTTTGTCAGAGAAGAAACAGAAGGGGTCTACATTTGACTGGGGACAACTTTTTCTGTGTTTCAAGCATTTTAATGGCCAAAGAGTCATTTTCTAGGGTCCATGTGCATATGACATTAGGTGTCTCTGTTAGTATGATAAAATAGTCTTTGAGAAGTAGATGTAATTCATTAGCATCTTGAAAATGAAGTGCTTTTCAACTTAGAGCCAGCTGAAACTTAGTCTCAATTCACATGGTCTTCAAGAACACATCATCTAATTAAAATGGTGAGACAAAGGAATAGGGATTCTATGAAAGGCTCTTACAAAGTACATACTTTTGAAATATTTGTTGCATTGATGGCATTCATGCTGATGGTAATCATTCCAGTAAAGCTGTTTTTGTGTTTGTTCTGTTGAAGTATGTCTAGGCAATGAGAAGTGCACACAATGATAATTTCACAGCCCAATAAACAAATCTACATTAATTGCCCCTGTCAAAGAGTGTCTTGTTATTTGACTACTGACAATAGTGTTTGCTGAACTCGGTAATGAAATTCTTGGTTCTCTGGAAAGGTTGGTCTGACAGATTAACTAACAGGCAATTTATCCCATCAAGGATACTCACAAGTAGATTTGAATGTTTTCTTCCCTTTCAATCAGAATCAAGAACCCCTCTGGCCCCAGATCAAGATATGCCATTTGCAATTAAAGTTTTTGAAGAAGCCCAGTTACTTGTTGTCCATGTCAAACTTTTTATGTAGAGATAGTGCTGTCTAAGGTATTTTGAGCAGAGATGCATTTTTTCTAGGAATAATTCAGAGAAATCATAGGATTTGGGGATGGAGCGGACCTAAGAGGCCATATAATCCAACCTGAACATTTTACAGATGAGGAAACTGAGATCCAGACATGTGAAATGGCTTGGCTATGACCAAAAGATAGTAAGTAGAATAACAGGTTCAAACCTATGTCCTCTGACTACCCATGCTCAGAGTGTTTATTTTATGCAATTACAAACATCTGTATTCTAATTCATGGAATAAACTCTATATAATAGCTACAGAGATTAATTAAGAAATCCTTGCTTTGCCTATGCTTTAGATTTTCTTTCTAATCCTTTTAGTCCTGAGAAAGAATTGCATCTTCAAGCACATGAATAATCTTCTATTTGTTGCAGTTTGGTGTAGTAGAAAGAACACTGTCCTGGGAATCTGGGGACTCTTGATTTTTAGTTCTAGCTTTCCCACAAGGAAAGATCATGACCCTGGTGCTGTTAAAGAATTTTGAGAAAGGTATATATCCCCAGAATCAATGCTGAAAGAAAACATGATTATTTTTTGTAATGCTAGAGGATTTAGGAATTGCCTCAATTTATTTCTTTATAACTCACTCATTACTCGACTCTCTAAAATCCAGCTTCCTTTTCTACCTCTACTGATACAGGTTTGCCAAAGGTCATTAATGACCTTCTTGTTGACATGTACAATATTTTTTTCTATCTTCATCCTCCTTGACTTCTCTACAGCATTTGCTATCATTGGCTAGTTCCTAGCATGTAAATATAATTTTTTTTCCTTTGACTTGTATTAACACTATGCTCATATGAGTCTCTTACTAATTTTCTATCTGATCCTCCTCTCTCCCTTTTGCTGGCTGCAGCAGACATTGAAATGCGCTGTATGTTTTCTTTGATGAAGTTTAAAGGCACAATTAGTATCAGAAAAGAAAAAAAAAATTAGAGTGACTCCATAGAAAGGTGACCAGAAGTAGGAAGGAATGTATTTGAAACCATGTCATACAATGGATATGGATTTGAAGGATCTAGGGATGCTTAACCAAGAGAAGATGAGTCTTATGGGGCCATGATTATTGTCATCAAGTATTTTACTTAGAAAAGAGATTAGATTAGGATTACTTTCAGTCTGTGTGTAGCTAGGCAAGTCACAATCTCTTTTAGCCTCAATTCTTAATTTGTAAAATAAAGATAAAAATAATTTTGCCTGTAACAATGGGTTGTTATAAGGCTCAAATGAAATAATATTTAAAGCATATTGGAAATTTACAATCTGGGGACCCAAGTTCAAATCCTGCCTTAGATGTTTATTACCTATGTAAGTCATTTAACCTCTCTGAACCCCAGGTTTATCATCTGTAAAATTTCATTGTCTCTAAGATACCTTTCTACAATATAACTATGATCCCCTGAGTCCCATACAGATATGGGTCAGAATAGATGATTTCTGAGTTTCATCTTAAACGTGTCTCCCATAATTGTAATTCTGGCTTCTTGTTTTTCTGATTCTTCTTCTTGTACATATTAGGTACTTAATAAATGCTTTTCCCCTTTTTGCCTCACCTATCCCTTAAATATAGTTGTGTGTACTAAGTACTTTTAAAATGTTATGTCGTTTGATCATCACAATAGCTTTTCAAGGCAGATATTATTATGAGCCTTGTTTTATACTTGAGGAAAATAAGGTAGACAGGAGTTTTTATTTATGCAAGGTCACATATCTAATAAGTGTTTGAGGTCAAGTTTGAATGAGGTCTTCCTAATTCCAGACACATTGCTTTATTTACTATGCAACCTAGCTGCCATGATTCTGACATTCAAGATGTTGCATAATCTGCCTCCATCATACCTTTCCAACCTTACCTACAGAAGGAAATATTAAATACTCATAATCATTTTCCAGCTAATCTGACTCTTTTCTATGACCTTGTAGAAGTGGAAAGCACTGATCATGTATTCAGAAAACCTATGTTCATATCTTGCCTCTGTTATTGATTACTTGTGGGAACCTTGGCAGGTGAATTAACTTTTCTGGGCCTCAGTTTCTTCCTCTATAAAAAGGAGTTAGATTAGCCTCCGTGGTCTCTTCTGGTTCTATATCTATGATCTTTATTATTCTCTACACTATCTTTCTCTGTACATACCATCTTCCATATCAGAATAATTTTCCTTCTAATAATTTTCCTTCTAAATGTTGAAGTTTCTGCATTCCTTCAGGACCTAACGCAGGTTCTACCTTGGTCATGAAGGCTTTCTCTGATACCTCCAGGTTAAAAACAAGCAAACAAACAAACAATTAAAATCTCCTTCCTCAAATTTCTCACAAATCTTTTCCTATACCTACATTCCTTATTTATCTACCTCCACTTTGTACCATTGCTATGTATACATACATACATATTCACACATATATGTATACATATGGCATACATATATATGGTATAAATATATATTTCACATAAAATGGTTTGATATATAATATATAGGTATACATATATGGATATATATCTAGCTCTCTCTCTCTCTCTCTCTCTCACACACACACACACACACACACACACACACACACACACACTTCACACTGCCAACCCCTCATTAGATGTTAAGTTTCTCCAGACTAGGATCTAATTTACATTTTTCTTTTTATCCTGAGTATTGCCATGTTTGAGCATAATTCTGGCCCCTACCCCTTTCACTTTGGTGAATTTTCCTCTCTTTATTGAAAACAGGAACTATCTTTGCTTTGATATTTTTAACCCCAGAGGTTTGCAGTCATTGGTACATATTATAAGCTTAAGATTTTTTTTTCATTCATTCACTCATTCATACAATAGGTACTTAAGAAGGGTTGGTCTAAAATCATTGCATTAAAAATATTCTCATAACAATTCTTTGGGAAAGTATTAAGTTGTTACTATTTCCCTTTTGGAGATGAGAAAACTTAAACTCTAACAGGCTCAGCCATTTGTTTGGGGTGATATGACCTGAGATTAGAGGAGCTGTTTCTCGAATCTAAGTTTTCTTACTTAAATAGTTGAGTTTTCTTTCAAAGACATCATACTGTCTATGAATGGAAGTGATTGATATATGTGGCTACCTCAACCTGGGAATTTTTAAAAGCAATTGATGTCTTGAGAATTATAGTGATTCATTTTAAAAGTCCTAGAATTAATCCAAAGAGCCTCAAGTTGCTCTCATGGAAATCCCATTGACTTAGCACCCAATAATGATGGAAATATTTTCTAATTACTCATTAGTCAATCTATAGAAATATATTTTTAATTTTTAAAAAATGTTGCTATCATATAAATTACAGTTGTTAAACAAACAGCCCACAGACTACAACATTCACAAATATAGTCTGAAATGGATTAAAAATGTAATTGGGAAATACTTTAATTAAAATACAATAAATTTTAGATATTACTAAGTTGAAAAATATGTCAATATGCAGCCTGCAGGGATCCTTATGTATGGATCAGGAACCTTTGGTTCTATTTGGGTTTGACACTATTGATTTAAATAGGTTCTCTAAGTATCTGGCACAAACGAGGCAATCAGTGGTTCCATGTTGAAGTAGTCTAGACCTTTCTATTTTCCATTTTTGAATCAACATTCTGAATTTCTCTATCATCAACCAAAAATTGTGCATTGGATACATTTGAGAGCAAGAAAAAATCTAGACAACATCACTTGGAATGGAGAAGTTGCCAAGCTTGTTCAGAAAGAGGATAATCATATACCAGCTTCCTTGGAAATACTCAGTAAGACTCAGATTTAATCAATATACTTGATTCTATGGAAGGCATAATTGGCAGTCACTTGTACAAATTTGTGGCAATTAGTCATTTAGATGGCCCAAAATAGGTGACAATTCAGGGCTTATTTTATTTGGCTTGGGAATATATTATGTGGGTTGTTTAGTGGGATTTTTGTAACAGATTTACCTTCCTAATTATATTTTTGCTTAAGCTAACATTAGCATCAATTTATATTCCCTCTTCACACACCAACTGGCAGGAGGGGGCCACACAGTCACATGTTGGTGGAAGCTGGGAAACCAGTTATGGGATTACAAAATTGCCACAAATAATCCATTTCGAGGCTTGTATTTATTACATGACCATTAAAAAAATAATAGTTCTACCTTTTAAATCCTAGTACTCATGTACTACATGCAGTGAAATGTTTGAGTATTTTTAGAAAGTTCCTGGTTAGATTTATTTCCTATCTCTTTGATGACTTCCATGTCAACCTGGCCATTTTCTCTTTAACATGGAGATATATTATTTTGTATGCCCATTTCTGTTGAATATGAAATGCATGTCCTGTCTTTTCATCTGCCTCTCCTGTCAATTGTAAGCTACTTACAAGCAGCCATTGTGCTAACTGTATCTTCACGGGGCTAGCATAAAATGGGGATACTCAGTGTAGTCAATTAAATTTTAGATTTTTTGTGTGGTTGTGTGTATGTGTGTATGTGTGTGTGTGTGTATGTGCATGTGTAAGTCTGTGCCCTGAGTACTGCATAACTTTAAAAATTAAAAAAAAATGGAATTTCTGATTATTCAAATATGTAAAATGAAAAAAAAAAGTTATATACTGCAGAATTAAATGCATTTGTGTGTTTGTGGTGGGAGGAGGTGGATTGGTCCAAAAGATTTCAATTATTTGACCTTTTAAAATATATCTTATAAGACCACAAAGGCATATTTTCAATAATGTAGGTAAATAGCTTGTGGGAAGTCCTTTTTTCCAGTGAAGGATATAAACCAGGAGAACTTCTGTTACTGCAGCTAATCTTAAGGCTACTATAAGTGTGTGTATGACTTAGTAGTTAGCAGTCAGGGAGTTGCCCCACGCACAGCCAGGTTAAATGACTTTCTCAAGGAGACATTGCTAACTAGTTTAGTGGAGAAAATGTTTAATCCCTTCAAAGTATTGAGAGCAATTGTAAGTGGTCTAAAAACCCTACATTTATTGACAAAGAAACTTTTAATTACCTGCACTTAATTTTCATGTGGCATTTTGGGGTGAACTTGGCTGAGGTACTCACATGAACATACACACACACACACACACACACATACACACACACACACATACATCTGCTCATATTTTTTCTTCCTCTAAGACATGAAAAAAAAAACAAAAAACATTGCTATTTTTCCTAAGAGATGAAGGCTGTTGATCCCCTAAGTAAACTATGTCAGCTCTTTGTCTTACCTGACTAGGCAAGTGACAGTCTATGTTTATGGAGCTGAAGCTATTTTTGCATTTTCAAACAAAACAAAACCAAACTAAACATTGGTACTGCCATATCCCAAACCTCTTAGATGACTGCATACCCTGCCTTGTCATTGGTCTTTGTCATTGTTTTAAACAAAAACCTTTGTCTTTTCCTCATGTGCATAAGCAGATTTTACTTTTATCCCCTATTATTTGTGTTGGTCTTTCAACTTTGAGTTAGATGTTAGTTAAGAACCCCCAAGATTTAGAGCTGCAATACTTCTTAGAGAATGTCTGCTGTTGATCTTGTTTTAAGGATTAAATCGGTTAAAATATGAATACATTCTGAAGCATTATATATGATAAATTATTATTATTCTAAACTTGGAGTACTTAAGAGAATACTCTCTAGTATTGTTTTGTTAGCAATCCCTCACTTGCTGGTGTATATTTCAAATCATGTATTATCTCTCTCTGTTCACTTGATAGGTAAATACCTAATCCACACAGTGAGGGTGGAGGGAAATATTTGTCAAGTCTATGAATTCTGTGCCTCTATATGCTGGGAATTGTGCTAAAAGTGAGGGATACAAAGAAAGGCAAAAGCCATCTGTCCCTGCTTTTCCCTCAAGAAGATTACAGTTGAATGGAGGGAGATAATGTACAAACAGCTATCTATAAACATATCTACAGAGAAGATAGAGATAGAGTAACAGATAGGTGATATTGCCATAGAGTAGGCATTAATATTAAGGAACAGGAGGGCAGATTTCTTGAAGAAGCTAAAGTTTTACCTGAAACTTGAAGGAAACCAGGGAAGGCAAAAGGTGGTAGAGAGAAGGGAGAACATTTTAGTTATGCAACCAGTGAAAATGAACAATCTGGAGACAAAATACATTTTGTGGGGAACAGAAAGGTGGTATAGGATTGTAAAGTGTATAGGGGAGGCAGGAGTAAGAAGACTAGAATGGCAGCAGGGGGTCCGGTTATGAAAGCATTTAAAAGCCAAATAGAGGTTTTTATATTTGATCCAAGAGACAATAGTGAGCCACTAAAGTTGAGTGAATTATTGTTGTTTGTCTGTTTTTGAAAAAAAGGTCAATGGCATTATGATGTTGGGGTCAAGGTACAGTGTGGCATCATTGACACAGTGATCAGACAGTTAGTTCAATATGAGCTCAGAGTGCTCCATTCGTCAGACAGAGACAGTCTGTTGGAACATTTGGGATGGAGATGTGTCTAGATTTGCAGACTTCCCATTTCCTTTGTGCTATTGTGATTCTGAGTAAATAAAATGGTGGATGATAGGTGACAATGATGTCTTGACTATAAATTGGATTTAAGTGAGGCAGAGTTGGGCAAAGTCAACCTCACTTTCATTTTCAGAGTCCTCAAATTACAATGGCAAGACAAAAATCAAGAAAACCTACAATGGGCCAAGAGGCAATGATGACCTCGGTGTCTTCTATGTCTGATCAAGCTCCAAGTGCTCCACAGTGTTTGATTCAGGCTCTTTTATAGCTTTTAGAACAAATTCTTCCCATCTACCTGTTATGCTGGGGGAAGTCTTCACATGTTTGGGCTAGACATCCCCTTAACTGACTGATGGGTTTAAGACATATCAGTTACCCTCAATCTGATTTAGTCTGCCTGCTGAGACAGTTTTACTGTGGTGTGGCACTGTGCATGCTACAGCTTCTTGGAGCTGTGAGGGAGAGTTGGGTGACAGATAGACACCAAAGGTGGTGAGCAGCTGTGAAAAGGGCTTGCTTGGCAAGCTCTCACACCAGAGGTGCTAGTCCTCCCTTAACATCCCATAAATTCCTTATTGAATAGGGAACTGACATGGTCAGATCTGTACTTTACCTAGAGTATGAAATTGTGGCAAACTCAGTTTAAAATTCATTTAATGAAAATTTTATAATTTATACATAAGAATTGTCTGGTAACATTTTGCCATTGGTATTATTGCAATTTTAATGTCAATGGTATCAATGTAATAAATCCACTAAAAGAAAAAAATGAGTAGCTTAGTTCAGTGAAAGAAATATAGTTTAGCTGCTTAATTGTGGTTCAGTAGAAAGAATACTGCATTTGGCATTGAAGTGCCTAATTTCGCATTCTGGCTTTGCCATTTATTACTTGTATAATGTTGGACAAGACATCTGGGATTGTGGATTTGACTCTGGAATGAATTTAGAGGCCAATTATTTTTCCCCTAACCCCACCCTTTTATTAACTAATTAATCAACTGATTACGTAATTACAGATGATGAAACTCAGACTGAGAATTGAATTGCTTGTCCATGGTAATGTAGCTTGGAAATGTAAGAGGTGGGATTGAATCTCAGGTCTTCCAGGCTATCTACTATATCATACTACCACTCTGGACCTCAGTTCTTATATTGGACTTAGAGTCTAATATGGTCATAGAGGTCTCTTCCAGATTTAGTTCTATGTATTGTTTGCATGTTGTTTCCTCAATACACACCCCACTAGAATGTGAGCTCCTTGAGATCAACTAGGGCAGAGCTGAGAATCAGAGTGGGCAAAACAAATACCTAGAGAATAAAACTCGGTGGTGATGGTGGGGTGAAAAAGAAATGTTTTAATAATCCTTAACTCCCTCATATAGCAAACTAGGAGAAATAAATTCATCAAAATATCTTCCAATAGCATGCTAGGTATCTTATATAAAGAATAGGAATTCTGTATTGATGGCCAGATTCTCCATGTGCTCTTATTCAGAGATGATTTTATGCTGAGGGTATAGAGCCCTTGAACATAATAGCTACTCTTTACTGAAATCCATGGATATTTGGAGAACAATCTAGCAAAGTGGAAGGAGAATGAATGTTGCTGATGTTTGACATATATTTGGATGGGTAAATAATTGTGTGTATACACACATATATAAACTTATATGTGCTTATACATATATAAACATATCTGTGTTTATGTATATACATATATACACCCATATGCCTATGTGGGTGTATGTATGTATATATTCATATGTATGTGTATACATACACACACATATATGTGCATATATATGTATGTATATACATATATACATACATATATTTGTATGTGTGTGTACATATATATGCAGCTAGATGGTACAATAGATAGAGCACCAGACCTGGAATGAAGAAGACTCATCTTCTTAAGTTCTAATATGGCCTCAGACACTTACTTGGTATGTGACCCTGGACAAGCCATTTAGCCTCATTTTCCTCAGTTTCCTCATCTGTCAAATGAGCTGGAGAAGGAAAGGCAAACCACTCCAGTATCTTTGCCAAGAAAATCCCTATGGGGTCATGAAGAGTCAGACACAAAAAAAGGAACATTCTCTCTCTCTCTCCCTCTCCCTCTCTCTTTCCCTCACTCTGTGTGCGTGTGATAGATATCGAACATGGAGAAGTTACTTGGCACAAATATGCCATTCATTTTATTTGTAAAATTGCCTAAGTCTTTTAATGGTCCCCAAGAACTCATTGCCAAAAGCAAAGCAAAGCAAAAGAAAACAAAACAACAAAAAAAAGCTTGCTTAAACACACACACAAGCGCACGCACACACACACACACACACACACACACACACACCAACCACACATACAACATCACTAGTCTCTTGATTGTGGAACATCATGATTCTTTGTCAAAATTGTAGGTAATAGAAATATGAATAATGATCATAAGTAGGCTATAACATATTCTTAGTCATGACATTCATCAATAAAGGCAGCTAGGGTGAGAAGCTGATAGGGGCATAGTGTGGATAGAGGGCTCGGCTTGAAGTCAGGCAGACCCGAGTTCATATCTGGCCTCAGATACTTACCATCTGTGTGACACTAAATGATTCACTGTTTGCCTCAGTTTTCTCAGTTGTAAAATTGGAATAATAATAGTGCCTATTTCACAGGGTTTTTGTGAGGATCAAATAAAACATAAAATGTGGGACCCTTCCCCTTTTCAAGCCAGGGTATTTTTAAGTCAAAACAGTGTCATGAGTGGGAAATTCATTTTTGATGAGTTTGATCAAGATGATGTCCCCCCCCTTTAATCTTTAGTGGAAATATCCTCAAGTAAGAATTAATTATTTATGTTCCCAAAGAATCTTGGAAGTTAAGGCTATTCTGAAGTATGAGCTCCTAGAGCACATAAATAGTTAAGAGTCATTCCCAGTTACCCATTGTAAAGAGAGGCAAGGACTTTTTTGTAATTTTTTTTTGTATTTATAGTAGAAAGCATGGTTGCTATTTTCTTCTTCAATACTCAAAGCATTTGTGATTTCCACCAAATATACAATCACTCCACCTGCTCAGATTGCAACCTTTCTACTAGTAGAATGTCCCTGAGTTTAGTGATGCTATCTGTCTTATTTTAATTAAGCTTGTCCCAAATCTTTACAGCTTGGTAGAATTTGCCAAAGCTTATGTTTTCCTGGTATTGCTTTACATGGCCCATGTTCACTTCCAATCCACAGTGAAGATGACATTAGTGGAAGAAGAATTCTTAAAAATGGAGTTCAGTTTTCTCAAGAAAAGAGGGGGATGGTCCATGGGGGAAGATTATTTTAGAGAAGCGAGCTTTGCTATACTCCTCAAAACACCATAGAAAAAGATCTTAAAATTATTATGTAGTCATTTATTCAATTCAAACAGCAACCACATATAAGGTATTTAATATGTACCAAAATTTAGGAATAAAGAGATGAGAATGATAAATATCCACATCCTATTTTCATATCTTGACTGAACTATTGATCTGGTAGCTGGTGATTATTTTTTTTCTCCACTGTCTCCAGCCAATAATTAATAAATCGATAAGTGTCCATCATTTATATAGTTCAATTCTTGAGAAAGCTGAAATTGAAAATCCAACTCATTGCTCCCTTATTGACTTGAATCAGTCTGGCAGCTAATGGTCTCATAAAATGGGTAACTGAGACTGTAACAATGTTTTTCTTTTAGTGTTGTAACAAGAAAGAATTCAATATCCAAAATAATAGAAATAAATGGGAACAAAATAATAAGAAAATTTCAAGGGCAAGGCATCATCTAGAACAGTTATTTCTAATTTTTTTTTATTTTTGTGCTCATTAGAGTAAAAAAAAAACATTCACTCTAATATGTTTACCTTTACTTATTAATTAGTTATATATATACACATATACACATACCCACATGCACACATACACATACATATATATATATATATTCAATTTTACAATATATGATACAGTATACAGATATATAACAGTTCACATAGTAATAAAATAATTATACAGGTATTAATTGTACTATTGTCTAAATTGTGTAGCTATATCATAAAACATTTAAAACATACATTGAAAAGTTGAGATAAAATGAAATAATACTGTCACAGAACCAATAGAAGGGAAATGATACTTATTAAGCAGGAGAGTGACCGACTGAGACCTCCACTTTAAGGAAAACCTCTTTGGAAGCTGTGTGGAGTGATTGAATGGAGAGAGCCTTGAAGGAGGTAAACTAATTAGGAGGTAATTGTGATAATCCAAGCAACAGCTGATGAAGACTTGAATTATGGCCACCCTTGTGTGAGTAGAAAGAAGAGGACCAGTGTGAGACAGTTCTCACACTGGAGGTGAAATGGATTTAGATATGTGGGGCAAGGAAAAGTGACAAATTTATGGTGACTCTTGCTTATGAGAATCTGTGTCATTGTAAAGATGACGATGCTCTCGTAAATGAGAAGGCAGTTCAGAAGGTGGGGGCGGGGTTTAAAGAAAGATAATAGAAAGATAAAGATATAAATTCATCTATTCATGCTCATCCTGGTTAACTTATTTTTTTTAATATCCAAAATGAAAAGAGGAGGAAGGGGACCATTGTCAGTAGTGTTTTGTTTTGTTAAAACTTCCCTGAGGGGATGATATAAAGCGTCAGGGTGTCAGAAGTGGGGAAAGATTGATATTCGGAATTGGGGGACTATTGGGGATTTGGTAATTGTGTAGGTAACAAGACCCGGAATTGGTTATTGTATCAAAGATGGAATGCAACCCATCTTTTCACTCATTCCAAAAGATTTTTCATACATTCCTTGGGGTTAAGTGATATCTCCCCTCCCTAAAAATGATACTATGATTCCCCCAGGATGCCTGAGGCTCCACTTTTTACCTTAAAAAAATCTGAACTTAACAAACATTAAATGAAATGAACATTTCCATATATAAAATAGAACAGAAAAGGATGATTATACATGAAACTGTGAATCTCTATTGTATACAGCTTGCATTTCTTTTTAAGTATAGAATAAATTATGACATTTAATTTTAAAAGCCATTCTGTTTGTATTTCCTTCTGGTCTTCCTTCTGTTCTCTTATGTGCATTATTTAATGCGTCAGCCCTTCTTTGGACTTCTCCTTTCTGTGCTGGATACCTCCCCTCACCCCAAACCCCTTTACAGCTTCTTTTTGTGTATTCTCTTCCCCCATTAGATTGTAAGCAGCTAGAGGTCTTTTTCACATTAATATCTCCAATGCTTAGCAGTCCTGGCACAAAGTGGAGGCTTAATAAATATTTGACTGACTGAATAACTTCATGATCCCAGCCCCACTTGTGAAGACCATTGCTAGGATAATCAAGCTTTAAAGTTGGAAGGGACTTTAGAGAGGCCATTGAATTCAACTCTCATTTTACAGAAGAAGAAACTGAGCTCTAGAGATGTTAAGTAACTTACCCAGCATCGCATGGGAGTAAGTAGATTGGGGATTTGGACTCAGTTTCCCTGACATATATTCACATGCAGCATGTTAACTTCTGGTATATCATAAAAATCATTGTCTTTTCCAAAACTGACTAACTCTGAGCATTTTGCTGTCATTTAATTTCCCCATCATAATTTTCCTATGCGTAGAAAATAGAGATTCAAATAATGACCTTCTTTAGAAGAGTGTAGGGAGAATTAATTAGATAATATTTTCAAAATGCTTTGAAGATTAAAAGCCTCCCCAAAAGTGCTAAGTAGTATTTGTGATAAAATACAAAGCTAGAGAGGTAAAATCAGAAAATACACAAGTCTTTGAGAGATGAAAGGGGAAAATTGTATAGTGAAGAAGATGGAAATTGGCATAATTAAAAATGCAGAGAGAATGAGAAACGAGAACATAAACACAAAAGTAAGAGTGAAATGGAGAAAAGCAAAAATGAAGAAACAAAAATCACTTTAAAATGTTAATATTTTGTTGATATGTCCAGGCTGTAGAACTTGTAATATATGAAGTGTATTAGTTACTCTGATGATTTTACTGGTATCAAATCAAATTTCAAGTTTCCCAGGTATATTGAGAGCCTACCTCCTTGTTCATGATTTCACTTAGCCCCCCAGACTGGCCTTCAGCACAAGATTGGGAAAGTCAACCCAAAGCAAGATGGATGGGATTCAATGACCAGAAAGTTCTTAAATGAACTGTGAAGCTGTGAAATGAGCCAATGGATCACCAGAAAGCAAAGACTGGACTTTGAGGTCTTAAAACAAGTTGCTATAGTTGCTTTTTCCAGCATAATTCCCCCAAGCCAAATACAAATTTCAATAAAATCACTTTGTCTGATGGATACAGTTAGATTAGAAGAAGTTTTGAGTATGCTTAGAACATTGGCTTAAAAAATCTTCTAGAAGATAAAATTAGGACCTTCCTTGAAACAAAGAAGTGGGGAGGATTTGTTTTTGCCTCATATACTTTCCTTTTCTTGCTTTGTTTTATATAGCTTAATTATATAGTTGCATATTGATTCCTTTTTATTATATATGTAAGTGTGTTTGTGAATATATATGTATAGGATTTTATATAATCTCCTTTTTTACTTTATTCCATTTATCCAGTTTTAAATTCTTTATGCTTTTGGATTTTCTTCAGAATATACTTTATTAAAACCTTTAGTTTTATTTCAGTCATTTCTAACACCCTTTCTAGATTGATCTCTCTTTTGTGACAAAGAAAAAACACAAACAAAATGTTTTCTGATCCCCAAACTACTAGGGCTCTCTTCCACAATTACCTTGCATTTAACCACTTTGTATTCATTTATATTTATCCACTCTGTATGTATGACATATACATATATTCATATATTCACAGATGAAATTAAATTACAAAATATAGGTAAAGTGCTTAGAAAAGTGTGTAGCAGATAATAGATGAATACTGAATGTGTGTTTCCTTCCTTGTACATGTACTTCTTGTCTCTCCTATTTCATGGCAGTTTCTCTGAAAAAAGGGATTTTCATATTCTTTATCACTGTATCTCCATCACTCTGCATAGTGCCTGGCATGTGACAAGTGCTTAATAAATACCAGTTGACTGATTGACAATTTACACAATAATCTTTTCTACTATTTACCTCCTTTCCTTAGAGGATACCCAATCTCTGTCTGATAAAAGAAATATTTGTCTTTATTGGGTCTTTGGAAACTTCACTAGTTTTTCAACTATTCAGAGATGATTCAAAGAATGCTTCATTTACAGTGTTGTGGTTATTGTATATTTCATTCTCCCTGTTCTGTTTTTGCCATGTAATTGTTCATACAAATTGTCACAAATGTCTCAATTCTTTTATTATTGCACAGTGATATGTAGTTATATATGCACGCCATTTAAAAGACATATCTCAATTGATATTCAGCCACTTGGATTCTAGTCATTTGCTACCACAGAGTGCTGCCATGAAAATTTTGGGGAATCTAAAGACCAGTAAAAAAAAGTATTTTATTATAATAAAATTAAATTTTAATTTAATGTTAGAAGAAACCTTACACAATATCTAACTTGAGCCCTTAATTCAACATATAAGGAAATTGTGATTCAGAAAATTGAAATGACCATTCCTTTAACATATTAGGTGCTGAAGAGATATGTGTTGAATCAAATTACAAAGCAGAGCAAATGTATAACAGAGAAATTAGAGCCCAAATGAGTGACGTGATCAATATTCGAACCTGACAATATCTGCCCATGTGTATGTATTTGCACATGTGTGTAGGTCTTGGTTAAGTTTGAATTTGAATCATATGCCACTTATTTAGGCTATAACTTCTTAATACAGCAAGCCTGGGGAATTTAATTCAATTCAACAAATACTTGTATTTGGCTTATTATAATGCAGGTCTTCCTAACTCAGAGTTCAGCTATCTCTTTACCATTACATGCTGCCTTATAGATGGATAGTGAAACTTGTCTTCAATGAACAGGCTGGATGATGTGTCATATCTTTGCCCCCTTTGTTGCCTTTATATAGCCACAACCTAAAACTAAAGATTTTGTGAAACTAGACAAAAGCCTAAAGAGGTTATATTGGGCAAGAGATAATGCAATAAGCTTGGAGAAATGAAATTAATTTTAGAATTATTTGTTATTAAAATTTCTTTACCATCCATTGATTAGACAGATCTAGAAGCAATTTTTTTAAAGAGAGCTTGCAATAATGTATAACCACTAAGTAAATGACTGTACAATTAAAATAAACAGAAATAAACATCCAATTAGTATATTTATTCAAACAGTTAATTTCTTCACAGAAGGAAAAAGGTACTTAATTAATTTGGCTAAGCTATACTCCTAACTGTGAATGTTTAGCACTATAGCTAATAGGGTCACCTAAAAGATGAGCTAAAATCTGGAGATTTTTGAAGGAACAAATTTTAAATGTATGTATCTCAAAGACCTTCACCTGTGAAGACAACTCTTTAAGAACATTATTGTGCTTTGTTAAAATATGTTTTTAGTTAATCCTAGCAGAAGTTATGTTCGGGCTAAAGAAATTGAGACAAATTCTGGGACACAGAATGCTACTTTATGCTCTACTGGGAGAAAGACAACACTGCATGCAGTGGGGTAAGGAGGAAAAAGGATTCACCAATTCTGCTTCTGTATCCATCTCCATCTCAAGAATAGAGATGCCATAGAATGTCACAGGAAAGAGATAACACAGGATGCCACACCATCACTGGATATGGCTACTGATGGGCATTTACCCTAGAGAATATGCGGTCTGACCAAGACATGGAATTTCTGTTCAAATATAAAGCATAGGTAGTGAAGCATTGCTGCTGAATTGGCAGAACAAAGAGGAAAAGAAAATGAAACTGTTATCTTCTGGGAATTTTGAAGGAACAGAGACATTCTTTTGTGGGATGCATTTCAGAAAAGCATTATTTTATGAATTTGGAAGAACTAACACCTTCATTGTTATAGACGAGGTAACTGAGGCCCAGAGGACTGAAGTGACTTGCCAAATTTCACAGTGGCAGAGCATGGGTATTGAAGTCAGGCTGAAACCAATCCAGTCTTCCTTCACCTACACCAGTTGTCATCATTATTCTTGTCATTGTCGTCATCGTCATCATGATGATCATGATCTTCTTCTTCTTCTTCTTCTTCTTCTTCTTCTTCTTCTTCTTCTTCTTCTTCTTCTTCTTCTTCTTCTTCTTCTTCTTCTTCTTCTTCTTCTTTCCCCCCGTAACAACAATGCTGTTAGCCACTACTGTGGCTGTGTAAGAACAATAACACCAGCACACAGGAGGGCTGCTAGCACAGG
>JAQQSZ010000213.1:0-24713 GCA_028646595.1 Phalanger gymnotis | reverse complement strand
AAGAAAGTGGGGGAGGGGGGGGATGGAAGGGGAATGGGGGGACAGAGAGGAGGGCAGACTGGGGAACGGGGCAACCAGAGTGTACGCCATCTTGGAGTGGGGGGGGTGGAAATGGGGAGAAAAATCTGTAATTCAAACGCATGTGAAAATTAATGCTGAAAACTAAAGATGTAAATAAAAAAAAATCTAAAAAAAAAAATAAAAAAAAAATATTTGACTGCGAAAAAAAAAAATGTGCATATCCTTTGACCCAGCAATACCACTTCTAGGGCTGTATCCCAAAGAGATCATACCAAAGGATCCATCCATACAAAAATATTTATAGCAGCTCTTTTTGTGGTGGCAAAGAATTGAAAATCAAAGGAATGCCCATAAATTGGAGAATGGCTGAACAAGTTGTGGTATATGAATGTAATGGAATACTATTGTGTCATAAGAAATAAGGAGAAGATGGACTTCATAAGAAGCTGGAAAGACTTGTATGAACTGATGCTGAGTGAGGAAAGCAGACCCAGAAGAACATTGTACACAATTATAAACATATTGTATCTGTTATAGACTTGGCTCTTCTCAGCAATGCAAGGTCCTAAGACAACTCCAAAAGAGTCATGATAGAAAAAGCTATCCACATCCAGAGAAAGAATTAGAGTCTGAATGCAAATTAAAGGAAACTATTTGCTCTCTCTTTTTTTTGTTTTGTTTTGTTTCTTCTTTCCCATGGTTTATTCCATTGATTATAATCCTTCTTTACAACTTGACTATTGTGAAAATAAGTTTAAGGTGAAGGTATATGTAGAACCTATATCAGATTACATACCATCTTGGGTAGGGAGCGGGGTGGGGAGGGAGAATTTGGAACTCAAAAACTTTTGGAACTAAATGTTGTAAACTAAAAATAAATAAATTTAAAAGAAAAAACCTATATATAATAGAGATTAACATTTTTTATATATAACTTTCATTTTCTGTTTTATTTTGTATATAGAAATGGGATTTAGGGGTTCGTTAAATTCAGAATTAGATTTTGACTCTAAGATTTCTGTAACTTGCTCTCTTATAGACAAAGATTTTACTTCCTGAATCTAGAATGGAAAAGAACAAACAAAAAAGCCAAGAACTTGGGCCCATTTCTCCGGTCAGATAGTAAGAAAGGCCTAACATCTTCATTTTCATAGTAAAGTCTCTTGCTATATGCGACTAGATACCATCAGAGGAATAGTTACAAAGCTTCCCCAGATACTAATGAATCGAAGAGAGACAGTAAGGCAGATTCATGCCTTTTTGAATAAGCTGACTACTTTGGCTATGCAGCCAATCATAAAAAGGCCTTCCCAACCACATAGTTAGCTAACTGGAACCATTTACAGAATATCCAAACATATGTCATAGTCTTTCCAAAGCATTTCCCTTATGTATCATCATAATTCTCTTGGAAGCCATCTCTCTAGTTGTGGTTACATTAGCCAAGCAAACAAATAGGGTCTGTACTTGTGCAGACACTTTACACAAATTTTAAAAGGTAGTAACACAACTCCTCTATTTATTTCCCTTATAAATTTTTTTCTGTACATTTTAGTGTTTTATTGATTTTTTTTAATTTTCCTACATTCTTATCACTACCTACTAACCCATAATCCATTCCCAGCTGCCAAATAGAAGACTTCACTTGTAACAAATAAATATAATAAGGCAAAAAAAGTAAACATGTTAGCCGTGTCTGAAAATGTATGTTTCATTCTGCAATCCTAGTCTCTATCAAGTGGTAAAAGACATGTTCTTCTGAATTTACCAGTTTTCTGAATTCTGGATTGTCACTGTGTTGGACAGAGTTCTGAAGTCCTTCATTGTTTTCCTTTACATTATTATAATTATCATATAAATTGTTCTACCAGTTATGCTCATTTCTGACTCAATTCATATACATCTTCCTAAGTTTCTCTGGATCCATCATGATCATCATTTCTTTTCTTTTTTTCAGAAAAATCTGCAATTCTTACGTGAACTGATACAAAGGGAAATGAGCAGAGCCAGGAGAACATTGTACTTTGTAACATCAATACTATACAATGAAATACTATGAATAACTTAGCTATTTCTCAGCATACAATGATCCAAGACAATCCCAAAAGATTCATGATGAAAAATGCTATCCGCCTCCAGAGAAACAACTGATGCTATCTGAATACAGACTGAAGCATACGATTTTTTACTTTTTTTTTTTTTTGTTATTCAAGTCTTCTTGCACAAAATGATTAATATGGAAATGTCTTAACACGATTGCACTTGTGTAGCCTATATCAGATTCCTTACTCTCTCAGGCAGGGGAGGAAGGGAGGGAGAGATAGAATTTGGAACTTTAAGCTTATAAAAAATGTTAAAAATTGCTTTTATATGTAAATAGGGAGAAAAAATAGAATATTTTTAAAATTGTACTTAAAATAGATTAAATGCAGTTGAAAAGATTCCAAATGTTTTCAAAATGATGCCACAACTTTCCAACATACTTATTAGAAGTTTGCCTGCACAACTGACCAATGAATAGATAGAATTAAGTATAAGTCTTACTCGGTTACTTATGGGAAGGTTGCCCTTCACTCCTTGTCTCCCCGCGTGAAGACATGGCAACTCAGAATGACTTTTAAGCAGCTGTTTGATGGCAATACGTCAGACATGGAGTTCTGAAGCCAAAGAATCCTTTTCTTGCATTTGGTGTGCCGGCTGCTCAAAAAATTTCTTGGATTTGTTGGTGAAGTTTTTCATTCAGCTGCTCTACCTCACCAAGACTCATTGAACTCAATTGTTCTCTTGTATAATAAGTATGTTGTCTCTGGTCACTAATGTCCGAAACAGAAGCTTTCTTTTCTTTTTTCTGAGTTTACTGGTGATGAGACCGCAAAACACTATTATAGCAGAAAGGGACACTTGGATCTTATAACATATCAAGCCTGAAGCTTGCAGGTTTGCTCTGCTCCAAAATTCTTTGTGCATGGTTTTAGACGTTCACTGTTGTTCCATCTATCCATTTTGCAGAATATTTTCATACTTAGGAATCAAACTGTGGTAATAACTTTCTATCTGATTTATGTCTCAAATTTAAACATGGGTGCTGGGAAGTTTTTGAACATTCAGAATCAGACTCTATATCCTTATCCTGGGTAGGCCATGTAATCCATTTAATCTTTTTACTAAATACAGCTTTGACTTCTTCATAAGTGCTTTTGGAGAGTTTAGATCCAGGACAATCCTGCTTTGCTATCAAATGGAATTTTTCAAAGCACTCTTTGTGGCCCCTTAATGATTTGGTATGCAAGTGATTAGATTTTGGTTCTCCTTCAATATCTAGCTCAAAGCAAAGGTGGTAGAAAGAAAGTGTTTCTTTATCTGTTGCCAGTTTACAAATACTGCAAATGTTGTCATCATTTAAGTCAATGTTTACGAAATGCTCTTTATTCATAATTGCCCCTTGGGTGGATCCTCTAAGAGTTGCAAAGGACTAGAAGGCATAGATGGGTTGAAATCTGTGCTAATGGAAGGAATTCTCATACACAGACGAATGCAAAGATCCACCTGGGTCTCCAAATGTTCTTTGTACTCATTTGCCCCACATACCTCACAACTTGAAGACAGGTTTCTTCAGTTAATCTTGACTGTCTTTCTTTAGCACTGCCACCATTTGTGAAGAAATGTATTTCTCCCTACCCCAGTGAAATCTTAAGTTAGACTGTGTAGCTTCCCAGCTCAGCCCCACCCCCACTCCACCCCCAAGGCAAAGCAATAATCATCATTTCTAATAGAGTAATAATATTCCATGACATGACACTTTTATTTCACAATTTGTCCAGCCATTCCCCGACTCTCGGACAGTTTGTTTCTAGTTCTTTACTATCACCAAAAAATATGCTGCTGTAGATATTTTTGTACATTTGAATCATTTCCCTCTGTCTTTGATGTATAATCAATCTAGTAGTGTCACTGGGTCATATACAGTACTCTTCACCAAACTGGACTTCTTGCTGTTTCTCACATACTATAGTCCACCTCCAATCTCCATTCCTTTGTGGCCCCCTTCAAAGCTCAGGTCAAATGACATGTCCCAGCTGCTAAAGCTTCCCTCTCAAAATTACCTTGTGTCTACTTTCTACATACTTAGATGTATTTGAAAGCCAGCATGGTAGTGAATAGAGTGCTGACCTGATAGACAGGACAATTCGAGTTGGAGTCCTACTTCTCAAATATTCTGGCTATGTGATGTCTCAATGCTCTGAATAATTCTCAGAGAAGAGTGCTTAACTTTTTGTATGTCATGGATCTCTTTGGAAGTCTGGGAAAACCTATGAGCATTTCCTGAGGATAATGCCTTTAAATAATTGAAGGAAATGCTAAATTTCAGTTTTTTGAAAATTAAGATTTAATTTTCTTCCTTTCCAAGTCCGTGGACCCCTTGAACTCTATTCACAGATCCCACAAAGGGTGAGGTTGGCAACCCCTGCTCTCAGACTCTAAGTTGGAGACTGAGTATTGATCTGCATTTGGGGTGGGGAATTTCCACAAAAGGAGGTCCCTATACCTAGAGGCAGCTAGTGGCACAATGGGTAGAACCCTAAGTCTGTAGTCATGGAAGAAGAGTTCAAATCTAGCCTCAGATACTTACTATGTGACCTTGTGCAAGTAACTTAAACTCTTTTTGCCTCCGTTTCCTTAATTATAAAATAAGGACAATAACTTTACAGGGTTATTATGAAGATGAAATGCAATAAAATTCAGGGTTTTTTCTCCAATGACACAATTTTATCCTCTTCTTAACCACAAGTCTTATACAATGGTTTCCCAGAATTTGTAATAAAAGAAAACTTTAAAACACAATAATGACATCTACAATATGATGAATTTAAAAGATGAAACAAAACTGATTACTAGTCAAATGATATCAAATCAGTCAAATCATTTTCAGATTAATCTTATATTAAAAATCATTCATTTTATCACCTTTAGCATTTTGTACCAATCACATTTGAAACCTAATATAAAGCATTCAATGAAAGAAATAATAATAATTAACAAATATACAGTACTTACCACATGCCAGGTCTCATATTAGGCACTTCACAATCTTTTTTTTTTCTTTTTTGCATTGGATTCAATTTTTTCTCAATTACATGTAAGTAAAAAGTTTTAATATTAATTTTTTAAAATTCTGAGTTCTAAATTAAATTCTCTTTCTCCTTCCCCTATCTCCCTACCTGGGAAGGCAAGCAATTTGATATAGATTATATGCATACAGTCATGCAAAACATATTTCCATATTATCCATGTTGCAAAAGAAAACACAGACCAAAAAAACAAAAAATAAATAAAATTTAAAAATATGTTTCAATCTGCACTTAGACTCTGTAATTCTTTCTCTGGAGGTGAATAGCATTTTTCATCATAATTACTTTGAAATTGTCTTGGATCAGTGTATTCCTGAGGAAAATAAGTCATTCATAGTTGTGTATCACACAATATTGCTGTTACCATGTACAGTGTTCTTTTGGATCTGCTCATTTCATTTTATAAGTCTTCCCAGATTTTTTTCTGAAAACATTCTGTTCATTATTTCTTATAGCATAATAGCATTCCATCACAATCATGTGCTACAATATGTTCAGCCATTCCCCAATTAATGGACATCCCCTCAATTTCCAATTGTTTGCTACAACAAAAAGAAATTGTTATAAATATTTTTGTACATGTGGGTCCTGTTCCCTTTTCTACGATCTCTTTGGGGATACAGGCCTAGTATTGGTACTGCTGGGTCAAAGGGTATGTACAAGTTTATAGTCCTTTGTGCATAGGACCAATTTGCTCTCCAGAAAGGTTGGATCAGTTCACAACTCCACCAACAATGCACAAACAGTCCCTATTTTTCCACATCCCTTCCAACATCTGTAATTTTCCTTTTCTGTCATATTAGCTAATCTGATAGGTATGAGGTGGTACCTCAGAATTGTTTTAGTTTGCATTTCTCCAATCAATGGTGATTTGGAGCATTTTTTTCACATAGACAGCTTTGATTTCTTTTGAAAACTGCCTGTTTATACCCTTTGACAATTTATCAATTGGGGAATGATTATTTTTCTTATAAATTTAATACCATTCTCTATATCCTGAGAAATGAGGGCTTTATCAGAGAAACTTGGTTCAGAATTTTTCCCATTTTCCTGCTTCCCTTCTAAGCTTGGCTGCATTGGTTTTGTTTGTGCAAAAAGTTTTAATGTGATAAAATCAAAATTATCTATTTTACATCCCATAATGCTTTCTGACTCTTGTTTCATAATAAATTCTTCCTTTATCCATAAATTTGATAGATAACATATTACATGATCCCCTAATTAGCTTACAATGTCACCTTTTATATCTAAACCATTTGGCCTTATATCTTTATATGGTGTGAGATGTTATCCACACCTGCCAGACTTCTTTCCAGTTTTCCTAGCAATTTTTACCAAATAATGGGTTCTGGTATCAAAGTCTTGAATCTTTAGGTTTGTCAAACATTAGATTACTGTGGTCATTTTACTACTGTGTATTGTGTACCTAATCTATTCTTCTGGACCACCACTCTATTTCTTAGCCTTTACCAGATTGTTTTGAAGATTACCACTTTGTAATACAGTTTGAGATCTGGTATTGTTAAGTCACATTTCTTCATTTTTTTTCATTGAATTCCTTGATATTCTTGATCTTTGATTCTTCCAAATGGATTTTATTAATTTTTTCTAGCTCATTAATTTTTTTGATAATTTGATTGGTATAGCACTGAATAAGTAAATTAATTTAGGCAGAATTGTCATTTTTATTACATTGGCTTGGCCTGCCCATGAGCAATAATTTTTCTCTAATTGTTTAGACCTGTTTTATTTATGTGAAAAGTATTTTGTAATTCCTAGGTTTGTCTTGGTAGGTAGACTCCTAAGTATTTTATATTATCTGCAGTTATTTAAAATGGAATTTCTCTTTCAATTGCTTGCTTCTAGGATTCGTTGGTACTATATAGAATTGCTGATGATTTGTGCAGGGGTTTATTTTATATCCTACAAACTTAATGTCTCAGCACCCTGGAGTGCTTGATTACCTCAGTGCTGAGGAGTACTCAAACAAAGAACAGTGAAAAATCCCATTTGGGATGTGGGAAAGTTAATCCCAAGTACCACCTTATACAAGTCAATGACTCCTGATTGTCTTAGTACAGAGAAACATTCCAAGACAAGATCCCACTTTATCTGCCCCATTCAAACAAAGGCCAGAATCATTAAAGGCACTTAAGAGAAGAACAGCAAAAAGTCCCACCTTAACTACTGATACAGCACTGTATATTTTTGTAAACATTCATTCTTTCACTTAGATTGCCAAATTTGTTGGCATATAATTGGGCAAAATAACTCCTAATAATTCCTTTAATTTCATCTTCATTGATGGTGATTCACTCTTTTCATTTTTAATACTTTTAATGTGGTTTTCTTCTTTTTTTAAATCAAATTAACCAATGCTTTGTCTATTTTATTGGTTGTTTTAGTATTCATTCAGTGGTTTTCTTGCTTTCAATTTTATTAATCTCTCTTTCGATTTTCAGAATTTCCAATTTGGTGCTTAATTTGGGATTGTTAATTTCTGTTTCTTGCTTTTTTTGTTTGCATGCCCAATTCATTCACCTGTACTTTATTTTTTTTTTTTTGATGTAAGCATTTAGAGTTATATATTTCCCCCTAAATACTACTCTGGCTGCATCTCATAAATTTAGGTATGTTATCTCATTATTGTCATTCTTTTTAATGAAATTATTGATTATTTCTATGATGGGTTCTTTGACCCACTCATTCTTTGGGATTAGATTATTTAGTTTCAAATTAATTTTCAATTTATGCTTCCACAGTCCTTTATTGAACATAAATTTTATTGCCTTATGGTCTGAAAAGGATATATTTAATATTTCTACCTTTCTGCACTTGGTTGTGAAGTTTTTCTGCCCTAATCTGGGGTCCATTTTTGTGTAGATGCCATGTACACTGAGAAAAAGGTATATTCCTTTTTATTCTCATTCAATTTTCTCCAATAGTCTTTTATATCTAACATTCCTAAAATTATATTCATCTCTTTAATTTCTTATTTATTTATTTTATGGTTTAGATTTACCTATCTCTGAGAGGGGAAAGTTGAGGTCCACCACCAGTATGCTTTTACTATCTATTACTTCCTATAACTCATTTAACTTTTCCTTTTAGAATTTGTATGCTATGCCTTTTGGTACATATATGTTTAGTATTAATATTACTTCATTGCATATGGTACCTTTAACAAAATGTAGTTTCTCTGCTTATGACCTTAATTAGATCTATTTTGCTGTGCTTTCTCTGAGATCATGATTGTTGTTCCTGCTTTTTTTTACTTCAGCTGAAGCATAATAGATTTTACTGAAGCCTCTGCTGAAGACTCTGTGTGTGTCTCTCTGTTCCAGGTGTTTTTCTTGTATACGATACGTTGTTGAAATCTGGCTTTTGATTCATTCTGCTATCCACTTCTGTTTTATGGGTATGTTCATCCCATTCATATTCACAGTTATGATTATTAACCATATTTCTCCACCCTCTCTCTCTCTCTCTCTTTCTCTTTCTCTCTCTCGCCTCCTCGAAAGTCTATTTTGCTTCTGAGCACTACTTGTCTTGATCTGTACTCCCTTCCATCAGCCCTAGTTACCAGTAGGGTAAAATAGATTTTTATTCCCAACCATTGCTGTTGTTTTTATTCAGTCACATCTGACTCTTCATGAGCCCATTTGGGGTTTTCTTGGCAACGATACTGGAGTCATTTGCCATTTCCTTCTCCAACTCATTTTAAAGGTGAGGAAACTGAGGCAAATGCGTTAAGTAACTTGCCCAGCATCACATAGCTAGCAAGTGTTTGAAGCCAGATTTGAGCTCAAAAGATGAGTCTTCCTGACTCCAAGCCCGGCACTCTAGCCACTGTGCTACTTAGCTGCTGATGCCCAACTAAATGTGTGTGTTATTCTTTCTTTGAGCCAATTCCAGTGAGAATAAGGTTCAAACATTGCCTGTCATCTCCCCCACCTTTCACTTCATTATAAAAGCTCTTCCTTGCCAGCATCTTTTATGTGAGAAAATTTTCCCTGTTCTTTCTCTCCCTTATTTTCCCAATGCATCCCTTTTTCTCATCTTTTTTTTAAAATCATCCCATCATAGTCATCTCACATTCATATGCACTATGTGTACTCCTTTTCACTGCCCTAATAATGATAAAGTTCTTAGGAGTTACAATTATCATCTGTCCACATAGAAATGTAAACATTTTACCCTTATACATTCCTTTATGATTTCTCTTTCACGTTTACCTGCTTATGCTTCTCTTGAGTCTTCATTTTGAAAGTCAAATTTTCTATTCAGCTTTGGTCTTTTCATTGGGAATGCTTGAAATTCATTAAATATCCATTTTTTCCCCTTAAGTATTATACTCAGTTGTGCAGGGTAGGTTATTCTTGGTGGTAATTCTAGCTTATTTGCCTTCTGCAATATCATTTTCCCAACCTCCAGTCCTTTAATGTGGAAACTGCTAAATATTGTGTAATCCTGACTGTTGCCCCATGATATCTGAATTGTTTCTTTCTGGCTACTTGCAGTATTTTCTTCTTTACCTAGGAGCTCTTGAATTTGGCTATAATATGCTTCGAGTTTTCATTTTGGGATCTCTTTCAGGAGGTTATTGGTGGATTCTTTCGATTTCTATTTTGTTCTCTTGATCTAGGATATCATGGCAGTTTTCCTTGATAATTTCTTGAAAGATGATCTCTAGGCTCTTTCTTTCATCATGGCTTTTCAGGTAGTCCAATAATTGTTAAATTATCTTTCCTTGATCTATTTTCCAGGTCTGTTGTTTTTCCAATAATATATTTCACATTTTCTTCTATTTTTTTTCATTCTTTTGATTTTGTTTTATTGTGTCTTGGTATTTCATGAAGTCATATGCCTCTACTTGCTCAATTCTAATTTTTAAGAAATCACTCCCTTCAGAGCTTTTGTACCTCTTTTTCCATTTGGTCAACTCTGTTTTTTCAAGCATTCTTCTTTTCAGTGGATTTTTGTGCCTATTTTATCATTTGGCCAGTTCTGGTTTTTTAAGGTATTATTTTGTCTAGTATTTCTTGTGCCTCTTTTACCAAATTGTTGACTCTCTTTTCATAATTTCCTCATATCATTCTCATTTCATTTCCCAGTTTTCCTCCACCTCTCTTATTTGATTTTTAAAATTCTTTTTGAGCTCTTTAAGGAGTTCTTTTGAGGCCTGTGACCAATTCACATTTTTCCTTGCAGCTTTGCATGTAGTTATTTTGACTTTGTTATCTTCTGAGTTTGTAACTCGATACTCAATAGTAACTTTCTATGGTCAAGTTCTTTCTTGTTGTTTGCTCATTTTTCCACCCTTTTTCTTGACTTTTAACTTTATATTAAAGTTGGGCTCTGCTCCTTTGGTCCCAGGGTCATTCTTCCAAGCTTCAGGCTTTTCTTGCTGCTGTTTTCAGACCTAGCTCTGGAGTCTGTAGGTTTTCAGTGCTTTCAAGGTGAGGTGCTCTAAGGAGAGGTGTGGTCACTGCTCTCCTCACCTATGCACTGATCTCTACCCATGAAGGGATCTTGTTCCTCTGTAGCCACCAGTGCTGTTACTTCTCCTGACCCTAGGACTGTGCCCAGGGCCTTACTCTCCTGTACCACAATTGTTAGTGTTCCCCTCTGTCTTGGAATTGGGACCAGAGTCCATACCAGTGACCATAAGCACTCCTCTCCATCCTTGAACAATGACCAGAGCCCCTGCTCCCCTGCAGCCATGAGAATTATCACTGTTCTTATCCTTGGGACTGCTACCCAGAACTGAGTATGGACAGTGCAACAGGGTCCTGAACCCAGCCCCAGCAAAGGGTCCCCTGTGATCTTCCAATGAGTTATCTGATTAAAGCTGGTGCTGCCATCAATACAACCACTCCCAAGACACAACCTGCAGTACCTGTGCTGTGGCCCCAGGACATGAAAAAATAATTTGCTTTTTGTTTAAGTGCTTAGTACATTGCATGGCACATAGTAGATGCTATACACATTTTTATTCCTTTTCTCATTCCCTTTCCCCTATGAAATTATAGGTCCAACCTCCCCACCCCACCCACACACACACGCACACACACAAAACCTTTTCTATGTAAATACTGGTTCTCTTGATTTAAAAAAAAAATTAAGCTCCTTGAGGACAAACAGTGTTTCATTTTTTTGTCTTTGAATCCTTGGCATCTTGATCCACTGCCAGTCGCAGACTAAGTGTGTAATTAATTCTACTAATGGTTGACTTGAACTCATCAGAGGCACGTAGGTGTTCTCCAATCAGTCAACAACTATGCACCAGGCACTGTGCAAAGAAAAGAAAAGAAAAGAAGAGAAAAGAAAAGAAAAGAAAGCAACCCATCTTTCCCTCAAAATGGGCGAGGGGTTAGAGAAGAGACAATACATAACTACCTAGGTATTTTTAGATATAGATAGATACATAGATAGATAGATAGATAGATAGATAGATAGATAGATAGATAGATAGAGGAAATCTGAAATAGGAATATTTTAATATCTAGGGGTGACAGGAAAAGACCAGGGAAGGTCTCCTGCAGAAGGAGAGATTTGAGATGTACCTTAAAGGAAACCAATGAATCTAAGAGAGAGAGGTGAGAGGACAGAGCATTCCAGAAATAGAGATCAAAGATACAGAGTCACATTCAAGGAACTGCAAGTAGGACCATGTGTACCTGTATCATATCGTGGAGAGCAATGCAGTATGAAAACACTAGGAAGACTGCAAAGGATCAAGGTATGAAGTGCTTTAAGTGCCAAATAGAGAAGTTTCTATTTGATCCTGGAGGTAATAAGAAGCCACTGGAGCTTCTACTGCCGTGAGTTATAATGATTAGATCTTTAGAAAAGAAACCTTGGTCACTGACTGGAGAATGGACTGGAATGGGATGAGATTGAGTCAGGAAGACTAACTAGAGGTCTCTTAGCTTACTCTAAGTGAGAGGTAATGAGGGCCTGAACTAGACAATGAGGGGCAGATCAGAGTGAATTTAGAAGATAGTGAGGAAGAAAGAAGTGGAAATGTCTATAAGTGGATTTCTCGAGGAGTTTAGTCTAAAACAGGAGACATATAGAATCATAGTGAAAGGGGTTTTTGTTTGGTTGGTTTTTGTTGTTCTTTTTTTAAGGACAAAGACAATGGCAAAGACATAGGCATATTTATAAGGCACAAGGAAGGAACCAGTAGACAGGAATGCAATGAATATAAGAGACAGTGAGGATGATGGTGAAGTCTGCTTGAGAAGTTATTTGTCCTTTGTTTTTGAAAAAGACCAATGCCGTCATCAGGGTGATATCTTATTTGAGGCATGAATCGAATTTAAGTGATGCAGAGATCCACAAAGTCATCAGACTCACTCTCTCTCTTCTTGAATCAGTATACAGTCCAGTATACAGGACAAAAGTCAAGATGACTGGTGACGGACCAGGATGCAGTGGATGACCTTGGTGTCTTTGGTGCCTGAACAAGCTCTAAGCACTCCACAGAGCCTGCTTCCACCACCTTCATGGTCATTGTAACAAATTGTTCTCATCTGCCCATTTCACATGCTTGGGGTAGACATTTTCCTAGCTCACCAACAGGATTGAGGTCTGTTGGTTACCCAGAACCTGGTTTAGCCCATCTGCTGAGATGGTTTACTGGGATATGGCCACTGCGCATGCTACAGCTTCTTAAAGCCACGGGTGAGACATGTGTGCCAGGTGGACACCAAAGGTGGGTAAGCAGCCCTGAAAAGGGCTCAGCAAGCCTTCCCACTAGACATACTAGTCCTCCTGGACACCCCATATGCCCCTGCTGGAGAAATAAGGAAGGAAATGAACTGCTTTGGCAAGAAGGGCCAGCTTTTGATCTGTGCTTCTATGATCCTATGATCTTAGTCCTAGAGTAAGATTGATGAGTGATATTTCCTTCCATTCTCCTCACTAAGAGTGTTGTGTTTAAAGAAACAATCTAGCTTCATCAGGTTTC
The DNA here is from genome assembly GCA_028646595.1 of Phalanger gymnotis. Taxonomy (NCBI): domain Eukaryota; kingdom Metazoa; phylum Chordata; class Mammalia; order Diprotodontia; family Phalangeridae; genus Phalanger; species Phalanger gymnotis. Next base: position 11,588 of record JAQQSZ010000213.1, on the reverse strand, counting down.
CCCAGTCAGATGCATAATGGCAATTCTTGTAAAGATTGACTTCCCAGAAACTGCTATCTAAAACAAGCCTGACAAACAGAATGTTCACAATTAAAAATAAAAGCACCATCCTTATCCTCACTGGTGACCTCTCCATGTCTCCCTTCTCCAAGTATCCACTTTATGTAGGAGTTGGTTTGTAAGCATTTACAAAGGACAACAGAAGCAGCACAACTTTGAAAAGAAAAGGGCATGCCACACTAGTTTCATTTCCGTCTTGGTCAGGGTTACTTGAGTGGTAAGAAAGGAGAATGCTGTACACCTGAATTTGAGCTTAGGTTTTGACAAAAGCTATAATAATATTCCTGTGGACTAGTTTCTTGGGGGAAAATGTGGACTCGATGTTTAAATTACTGGACACAAAAGAATAGTCACTAATGGATTAGTGTCAACTTTAAAGGAAGTCCCTAGCAGAGTGATCCAGGGATCTGACCTTGAACCTGTGCTTTTTAGCATTTTTATCAAAGATTTTTAGGATGGCATAAATGTTATGTTTACCAAATTTTTCAGATGACACAAAGCAAGGAGATATAACTAACAGGATACAAAAAAGTTTTGAGAAGCTAGAATAATAGGCAGAATTTAATAAGTTTCTGCAATTTTATAAGGATTGATATAAAATTATATTAATATATAGTTGATATTAAAATATTTGGATTTTTAGAATTCTTCAAAAATACAATATATATCTTGACAACAATTTCTCTGAAAAAAAGTTTTTTAATAGAATGCAAATCTAACACGAGTCAATAATGTTACATGTTAGCCAAGAAAATTAATGCAATCTTAGGCTGCTTTGAGAGTGTGAAGAATAAAGAAGCTCTTCCCCGGTCTTACCATACCTGGAGTATTATGTTCAGTTCTGAGAGACATATTTTAAGAAGTATATTAACAAACTGCACCATGTCCACAAGAGGGCAACCAGCAGGACGAGGGGACTAGAGACCTTAATCTGAAAGACACGGGAAGGTTTAACCTGGAAAAGAGAAGACTGGGAGGGGTTGGTGACATAGAGGCAGTCTTCACATTTTTAAAGGGCTCTAGTGTGGAAGAGTGATTATACCTGTTCTCTTAGCCCTGGAAGAACTAGGGACAATAGGTAGGAGTTAGAGAGAGATAGACTTGGGCTTGATGTAAAGAAAAACTTCTGTAGCCTTTAAAAACTCTGGGTATCCTTATCTCAATTACCACTCAGTGAGTCAGCGAATCAGATTGTTAGAGCTGGACTGTCTCTCCCTCTCGCTGTTCCAGAGCTATCCTTGAGGAATTGAGGTGATTCTGCTCTAACACTGTTGGTGCAAGCTCCCATTCTGATGTGTCCTCCCCAAAATCAATCACCAGTTATAGTGATTTCCTTCTTTATACTATTGACACCCATCAGTGATGATAATAATAGCAGGTACTTACACATTGCTTTAAAGTTTGCCAAGCACTTTGCCATTACTATCTCATTTTATCTTCACAGCAGCGCTGGAAAGTAGGTGCTATTACTATCCCATTGCACAGATGAAGAAACTGAGATACAGGGAGTTTAAATGACTTGTCTAGGGTCATTCAGCTTATTAGCCAGCATAATCTTTGCTAGTAGCAAAATTTGCCCTGGATTCCCATCACTAGATATTATTTTGGTTTGCTCTTCCAATATTTCAAAGCTACAAAGTTCTAGCATTCTCCAGTACCATGTACCTAAAAGCAAGGAAAAACAATCAAAAGAGGAAATAATAAAGGCCTGTTTTCATAGCATATATAGCCCCAAGAGGAGAAACTAAAGCCTAAAGACTCTCTCTCAACCCAGAAACCTAAAACAGCATGTGTTCCCTATCCCATAACAAAAAGTAATAAAAATTTTATAATCAAAATCTTATTTTTCTAAATACCCCTGATTGAACTACTTCAGCATAAGAACAATCTTTTTTAACAGGAAACAGTTTTGGCAAAGTCAAGTTACACATAACTGTGTATATCCAACTGAATTGTCAGCTATGATTGTTATTATCATTACTATTAATGTGAAATAAGAAATAAAATAAAGGCGTTATTAAATTTGAGAAGGCAAAAGTTGAAGAAACTTGGGCCGTTGAACATGTTCAATGAATTCAAACTCCAGAAATTCCACTTAAAATGTAATAGATGTGACAAAAACGATACTGACATTTCAAATTATTTTAAAAAAAAGATGGACATTTCTAAATTGAAATTTCAAAAAGCCTTTTTGAGTTTGATGTCATGAATCCAGCTAGCAGAAAACTGTAACAAAACTGGACAATTCAAAAGAGCTGGCATTTGCTACAACTATCATGATCAATTGATCACTCAATTAATAAATATTAATCTCATGAACAGGGAAAGTGTTAAAAACACGTCAGATATAGCATACAACTTTAGTAATAATACTACTAAAGACCTATGTTAAACACCATCAGGGCAAAAGCAACTTTAGAGAGCTACTGAAAAGCTGCGGAAAGGCCCTGAATATATCACTATCTTGCTGATTCATGATAGAAGATTTGTACACCCTACATCCAATTGAAGGTAACCAAAAAAAGAAACATGTTGAATGGAATTTAGTTAACAAAAGCCTATCAAACATGCTGGGTTTCCTAAATCACCAATTGAAAGTAAAAGCCAAAAGATTAATGGTATACAAAGACTCAAGGCAACCCAAAGAACAAAATAAACAATTCAGTGGGGAAAATGATTGATTCTGTGATTTCATTGATTTAAGGAAATGTTGGATAGCCGACTGGTTGGAGTATCTGCCTGCCTCCAGTCTCTCCCCACTCTAATCTATCCTCCATTCAGTCACTAAAGTGATTTTCCTAAAGCACACTTATGATCACATCAGCTCCCCATGCCCTTCCCTTATTCTCACGCCTACACCCACCCCCACCCCAAATAAACTCCAGATTTTATACTGCCTTGATTAATTATCATAAAACCTTTGACTCTGTTTTGCACTCATAGCTTATTCTTGTGCACAGTAGAGCAAAGTTATGGTGAGAATCAATCACTCAACAAGTATTTAAATATTACCTACTCTATGTCATACACTGTGCTAAGTGTGAGAAATATAGTCAACAAGTCAACCACCATTTAAATTCTTACTACATGCCAGCCATATTTGAGGTACAAAGGAGAAGTAGAGAAAGGAAACGATCATTTATATAGCGCCTACTATGCGCCAAGCATTGTGCTAAGAGCTTTACAAATATTAACCCATCTGATCCTCACAACAAGCCTGCAAAATAGATGCTGTTATTACCCCAATTTTACAGCTAGGAAAATTGCAAATGAATTGCCCAGGGACATGCAGCTAGTAAGTGTCTCAGGCTGGATTTGAACTCAATTCTTCCTAACTCCAGGCACTCTATCTACTGCACCATCTAACTGCCTCCAAGAAAATGAAGAAAAGTAAAAGAATAGTTTTTACCTTTAACAATATTACACTCTAATGGGGGAGATGATACAAACAATTATATGCACATATGATCTATACAGTGTAAATACAAATGTAATAACAAAACACAGTGAACACATATTTGATATCAACATGGAAATCTGTCTCTATTTAAAACATGCCACCATTAAAATATAGCTTATATCAAATGTGGTATTTTAGGGGGCTATAGCTTAAGCCTGTTATGGTTCTGCATGGCCTTTTATCCATTATCGTCTCTCTTAAATAGGAGTATGGCTTCCAAGTTAAAAAGGGAGTTGGAACAAAATATCTTATTAATCACTTGATACATGTAACTAACATTAAGTTACATGGGTCCACTACTGATCTCTTTAAACAGCTGCTTGCTTCATGACGTAGAATCTCCAATGATATCAAAGTAAATCTGGAACTGATGAGTATAAAATAAGAAATGTATAAGAAAAGACTGAGAGTAAAGTTTTAGAGCTTGAATCTGCAGATCAAATTGAACCAATTGACAAAGGTAATACAGATACCTTGTTCTTCTCCACACAGGATACATCAAACATAAAGGTATTAAGAAGAAAAATGGCTGAATATAAGATCTAACAGCAACCTAAAACTAATACTTAAGGGGAGGAACAATTTAAACAATTAATGACTTGCAATGGCTATCTTAATTTACATATTCAGAACTATCAATTACATAACAAATTGGAAATTATGACAAAAATCCACATCATATTAATGAACTCCAAGGTTCCTCACCCTAAGGAAACTATAGAAAGATGAACACTTCTTTGCCAAAGAGGAGGAAGATTGATAGACATTTTCATGTCACATGATTAATATGCCAAAAACTAACAGAAATACTTTTGGAGCAAGAAGATATCACTCCACTGAGCAATAGTAAAGGCTAACATCAGGTACATGCCATTGGAATTCTCAAATGTAAGTGAAAGCGATTTATTTCCAGAACTATAAAAACCATTATAAATTATAAGTATAAATTATTAATTATTAAAATCCACTATTTCATCCATTTGTAAAATAGTCCATGTAACATTAAATATAAAAGGAGAAAAGCAGCATCACACTTGTCTTAAAACCATTACAATATTAATTTCATCAGGATGACAATGAGATAATAGCAATAATAATAATAATAATACCTTACATTTTAATAGCATCAAAACATTTTCACATATCTTATTTCCTCTTCACCAGTCATTTGAATTACTTGTGTCCCCATCCCAATCATTTTGGCCAGAAAATCTTTTGTAGTTCAATGGACAATGACTTAATACATTAAAATTAGGAATCCATACTCACTATTCTGAATTACCATTGTTACTTAACCCTGTTTGCTTTGTTTTCCTCATCTGTAAAATGAGCTGAAGGAGGAACTGTCAAACCATTCCAATATCTTTGTCAAGAAAATCCTAAATGGGATCACAAAGAGTCAGACATAACTGAACAACAACACATATATGTATATTCCCTTGTGGAGCAGGGAGCCTCTCCCCTTATATGAGGGAACATGATACAATCAGAATGCTGATTCTGGGGTCAACGAACCTAGGTTCCAATTCTTCCTCCTCAAATTCTGCAATTTCTCCCTGTGTAACCTTGGACAAGTCAATTAACCTCTTTAGATTTGTTTCTTCTTCTAAAAATGATAGTGATTTCACCTGGATGGGCTCTGAGTCCTTTTTCACCCTAGATCTCTGATCCTTTATGTATATAGTTATCCCCTCCACATCATTGGGATTAAGAGGATGGTACCTCTGTGATGTGTGTAAAATTTTTTGGCCCTCCCTTCATAGCAGAAAAGAAGTCTGAATTATTACAGTACTAAAAGATAAAATACGTAGATATTATACAACACTACAGATACATTTTATGCATTTTTGAGTTTCTAAACTTTTTTCTGAGTCATCTGCCAGCTTCTGTGTGTCATCTGGGGCTTCCTCAAGACTCCTATGCCCACCCACAATATATTGAAACTGTGATGGGGAAAGTTGTGTTGTGGATGGGATAACAGTACTCAGTCTTTGGCTTGCAAATCTTTATTCACATGGCCACTACCCTAGTTCAGGCTCTCATCACTTCTGGCCTGGACTATGGGAATAACCTTTTAATTGAACTCCCTGCCTTGTCTTTCCTCACTCCAATTCATCTTCTTCCCTGCTTCTAAAGTGATTTTCCATGATGCAATAAATTGTTGAGACTCACTTTATGAGAAGTCTAGTAATCAGCTTTCTTTGTATGGCAAAAAAACCCAATAAAAACAAACAAAAAACCAAAACATCGTTCCAGTTATATGCTTTCAGAATACTGCTAATTGCCTTTATGACCTGAACTCTTCCCTGCTGTACAGCTGCACAACCAACAACCATTTCCTGAGAAGGTTGAAGTTGCTACCACTGAGTATCTTTAGTGCATTAATAAATCTCTTCTCTTTTAAAAAATAAAATTTCCCTGAAGCATAATTTTGATCATGTCACCCCATCCCCATTCAATAAGCTTCACTGTCTCCCTACTATTTCTGGAATCAAATCCAAACCCCTCTGTATGGTATTTAAAGTTCTTCACAATCTGGCCCCTTCCTACCTTTCTAGTCTTTTAATACATTACTTCCCTCCCCACACTTAACAGTCCAACCATACTGGCCTACTTTCTATTCCTCACATACAACACTGCGTCTCTTATCTCTATGCCTTTTGCACTGGTTGTCTGTCCCTTATGCCTGGCACACTCCCCCTCCCAATCTCTGATTCTTTGATTTCCCTGACTTCTTTCAAGACTCAGCTCAAACATCACCTCCTCCAGGAGACTTTTCTGAGTCTCAACAGCTGCTAATGTCTTCCCTACTAAAACTCCCTTCCACCTACTCTATGTTTATCTTAAATGTTGTCTTCCTTGTTAGAATGTAAGCTCCTGGAGCATGGGAAAGTTTTTTTTCTTTGAATCTCTAATACTTAGCACTATGCCTGGAACGTAGTATTTGTTGGTCAATTGGCCATCCAGATAAGATAGATGGGGGGGGGGGGAGAAGAGAGGGAGAGGGAAAAGGAGGGGGGGGAGAGGGAGAGGGAGAGGGAGAGGGAGAGGGAGAGAGAATTTTTTCATATAATTCAGAGATCCTAAAACAGTTGGCCTATTCTGATGGATGGATGGAAGTGTGTTTATGTTTGTGTTTGTGTGTGTGTGTGTGTGTGTGTGTGTGGTTTCAGGTCTATGAATTATATGAAAATCCCTCCCTGTATAGCAGCAATTCATACTGGTGTAAGGCTATTTCTGGGTCAGTTTATAAAATACTTAGCAACATGTGAATGGCAAATGTGGGGGATACATGCGCAAATTAGTTAAACATTTCCAAAGAGCCAACTTCCCTGCCTTCCAACACTGACCATGGCTCTGTTCCATACCCAGAGGAGCACTTAAATGATGAGAGGTCAGTACACTCACTTAGACTGGCTTCAATTTATCAGCAATGCAATGAGGGCTAAGCAGGAGTTGACTGGCTGTCATACCATTATACAATCATCTGGAAATCTAATTTGTGGAACCAGTAGCCATCTGTTCAATGGGTAATGTGCCAAGGTACCTGCCAACTACTGAACAAGCTTTCTACTGTTGGGTAACTAATTGCTTCTGTGGGACTGACACAGCATGAGGCCCAAGTCACAGAACATGATCTTCCACTAAATTACTATTGCTACTCAGGTTTCTTTCTGAGTATGCGTACCAACTCTGCGGTGTCTGTGACACATAAAAAACTGGACGACAGGAACTAGAGAGAGTGCTGTGTCCGATAAGTCAGTGGCGACAAGGGAGTCTCTCTCTTGAGGCTTCTCAGGTGATTACAGAAATAAGAAAGCCAGGCTCAGAAAAGATCTGGCAGAAGTGAGGGACCAGAAGAGAAAAAAGATGGCAGCCCCTGTTGAGTTCCCTAGAGTCCCTTTCTGGTCTACATAAGAAATGGTGCCTAGAGAAGTAGAATATGTGTGAGCAATAGGAAATGTCTCCCTGGTCACTTGTGGATTAGTGCTACTGAAAAAGGACTTGGAAATTCTGCTAAAGATGGCAATTCCCTAAACCAGATGTTCTCAAATTTTTTTTGCTCTCAGGACTCCTTTACACTCTTAAAAATTATTGAGGACCTCCCCCACGAAGAGCTTTTGTGTGTGTGGTTCATATCTTTGGGGGAGGGGAAATAATTTTAATTTATTCATTTTATTTTTTTAATTTTTCAGTTTCAAATTCTCTCCCTCCTGCCAACACCCCACACACATACCCATTAAGAAGGCAAGAAATACAATACCTATTATAGATATGAAGTCATCCAAAATATTTTATGTGATTTCTATCTTGATATTCACCATATTCAAAATTAAAATGTCTTAGTACTATTATGAAAATAGTTTCGACCTCATGGACTCTCTGAAAGGGTTTCAAGGACTTCCAGGGGTTTCTAGACCCCACTTTGAGAACTGCTGCCCTCAACTATAGAAGGAAAGCTCTTGATGTAAATGGAAGTCTGCCTAGGAGAAGAGGAAGAAAGGAATACCTTTTTTGGAGTCCTTTACTGATGGATCACAGCTAGCCTCCCCTTTTGAGCAGTAGCTTAAAGGGAAGTGAAGGAGTCTGCAGAGTGAGAGACTCCTCAGAGTCCCCTTACCCAGCCCCTGTGACTGGGATTTTATATTACAGGTGAAGGCTACCTCACATGTAGTTATTATTAGTTTCTCCCAAGGGTGCCACTCCACCCAAAAATTACATGTGTTAAGCCAGGTGTAAGCTTATCCTTTCTCATTCTCCTCACATCAGGCAGTAATTACTATTCCCTTACATGTGAGGCCTCTCCATCTGGTTCGTATTACAAGGGGGAGTCTAGCCCTTATTCATTATAAGAGATAATGCATGAAAGAGGTACCAAAATGTTATGAGAATTAAGAATATGGAGAGATAAGTTCTTGGGGAGCGGAGTAAGGCTGATGTGAAAGGAGGCATTTGAACTGAGCCTTAGTACAGGTAGGACTCCACCAAGGCGGAGAAGGGGAGGAAGGAATCCTAGGTAAGAGATTTTCAACAAGCAGTTGGAATTGTGGGCCTGGAGCAAAGGTAAGAGGGCAGACCTAGCTTTATAGACTGTGAAGTTTTCCATACAGATCATGGCCACGAAAATAAATGAGTTTGTCAAGGGAGAGAGTTTAGAAAGAGAAAGGGCAGTCAGCAGTGTCAGACGCTGCCAGGAGGTCAAGGCAGATACGGACTGGAGAGCAAAAAAAAAAAAAAAACCTAAACATTGAATTTTACAATTAGTTGGTCATGGTTTTCCTCTCAGAGAATATTTCCAGTAGAATGGCTAGAGTGGGAGGAAGATTGCAAAGGGTTGAGAACTGAAAGGGAAATAGAGATTTAGAGTCTTCGAGGGTTAGAATACTCTTTTGAGAAAGAACACTGAAAGGCAAGACAGAAATTGCACAGCTCCAGGGCCTAGCATGCACGGAGTGGTGCAGTGCATAGAGTGCCAGGCATGAAGTCAGGAAGACCTGACTGAGTTCAAATCCAGTCTCAGATACCTATCAGCTATGTGACCTCAAGTCCCTTAATCTCCATCTGCCTCTGTTTCTTCTACATTGGGATTGTGTTAAAATTGTATCTTCTTCTGGTCCCCTGATCATCACCACCCCTTCTAGTCAGTATGGCAAGTAAGTTATTATATAAAGGGGCAAGAGCAGGAAATAAGGTAGCAAAGGAAAACCTGGAAGTCTTGTATAAATCTTCCCAAAGATCAAAGGAGTATAATAAATTGCAAATTGTATTACATATTAGGAGCAGTCAGGAAAACTCATCTTCCTGAGTTCAAATCTGGCCTCAGACACTTACTGGCTGTGTGACCCTGCACAAGTCATTTCACTCTGCCTCGGTTTCCTCATCTGTAAAATGAGCCAGAGAAGGAAATGACAAAAAACTCCAGTATCTTTGCCAAGAAAACCTCAAATGGGGTCATGAAGAGTTGGACATGACTGAAATGACTTAACAAAAACCACAAAATCATATAGTAACCAAAATTTACATCCTGGTAACATGTGCTGAAATCAGGGGATTTCGGTCCTATGATATATAAATCCCAGGCAAATTCCAGACCTTCATAGTTCCAGACCTGTAGAACTTCCAAGAGTACTGATAACTTTGGGATGATGTGGATATGTTAACTTTGAAGTTTACCCAATAACTTTGACATGATTTGGACATGTTAATGAACTAACCCCTAGATGGCGTAGATAGGAGTTGGACTCTTTCCCCCAAAAAAACCCTGTAAAAATTAGACCTCAAACTCCTGCTCCCCACTCCAGCCCTCTTCCATCTCCTAAAGGTCCATGCTGCCTAGTGCTCCCAACTCTAATTCAGTTACATGAGTGGTTGTCTGTGCCTCTCCCCGTCCCCATCCCATTCCCCACACTACCTGCCTCCCCCTCCCACCCCATCCTCTCTCTCCATACACTTGTCATCACTTGTCTCTCTCTTTCTTGCACTGTTTGCCCTCAAACCTTTTGTGGTTATTAATAGTGTGATTGCCACCCCATTTCCCCACTGCCAATCTCGGTCTTTCCTGGCAAGTACCCAAAGAACCAGGTGTGCCTGCCTCCATTTCATAAATTAATGATCAATTCAGGGATAAAAATCATAGCTACCTTTCGTGTTGCTGAGAGGATAAAATGAGATGATATTTGTCAAGTATTTGGCAGGCCTTTAAGTGTATATAAATGCTAGTCATTATTATCGTTGTTATTATCATGCAGGGCTATGAACTACAGCAGCATGACCTTGGGTGGGTCACTTCCACTTTGTCTAGAGCTTAGAGAGCATGGCTGCAAGGCTAGTAGACCTGAGCGGAGGGCAAACAATGCAGAGGCCAGAAAGCACAGAGAATGTGGGGTTAGGAGAAATGTGCTTAAATACGACCTCAGATATTTATAGTTGTGTGTAACCTTGGGCAAATCAGTTAGCCTCAACTATCTCCTATGGGAAATGCAGATAATCATATTTGTATTCCTTACCTCACAGGGCTGCAGTGAAAGAAATACTTTTATAAACCTTAAAGAGCTCTATAAATGAACATTTTTACGTTTTGCTTCCCCTGCCTTATAGAAATTTGGAGATTGGGTCCTATACATCCAAGATACTCTGAAACCATTTGCCCCTTTATGGAAAGGAATTTTTTCCCCCAGCCCGCCACTACGCCCCCCTCCATTGCTCCCCACCCCCACATACTCCTAGAGGAAGGAGCTGAAGAAATGGTCCCCCCTATCTAGCAGATTCCAGGAGTGTCACTGAGGCTGGCAACAGGGAAGGTCAAGCGGGGGGAAAAAATGTAGTTTTCAACTTCCCAAATGCCACGGTGATATTTACAGGAGCAATCATGCAAATGTTATTTACTGTGACAAATGCATTTCCAAAACAGATGCCTCCCACAATCTATCCACTTGGCTGCTTCGAAATGAAACAATTAATTTTTTTTTGCAGGCTCCCAGGGGGGGTGCTATTGTTTCAGGGGCCTGGGATGAAGGATTAGCAGCCAGATGGGAAGATCAGCTAAGATCCCTGTCCTCTGCTGCAGAAAAACCCAGGGAGTGCATTTTTCCTGAACTGGAGACTTGAAAGGACAGAGGTCAAACACCCTCATTTGGTCAGCTCTGTCATTTGACTTGGTCAAAAGCTGGACTTCTCAATGGTTGCAGATTGAAGCATTCGTAGCATATGCCCAAGCAAATGGGGATAAGAGAAACAGAAAGTCTGTGAATGAAGCACTCAGTGAGCAGACAAGATTCAGCAAACAGCCAAATTTAAGAGGTTGAAAGCCAGCTGTTTAGTGGCACTGTTTAATTTGCTAGGCACTTACCTTCCCAGCAGATTTCAGGGCTGCAGGTTATCTGGACGTCCAGTACTTGGCTTGGCCCCAGAGACTAGCAAAGACCTTGGGGGGGTGTTTTAACAATCCGGCTAGCAGCTTCTGTGGAGGTGAAAGATCCACCCACAGCCAGCACCCAGAAAACTGCCGACAGCACAGGTTCTTTTGATCTGCTTAACTAAGGAAAGCAAGGTGAAGAGGTTGGCAAGC